>OV170221.1:9707459-9962459 GCA_921882275.1 Brenthis ino
GTTCGCCTTAGTTAGAATTTTATTATATGTATAGATAAATTATTTAATTTTAATAAGGTAAAGGCAATGTTGCTAAGATATAGCTCAATACCAAATAAGACCCAATAACTTATTTATTCCGTTATATTAGGTCTTAGGACACATTTCCTGTATGTAAAATTTAGAATAACGCTATGTATACTTTGTACTAGTAAAAACCTGCGTTTGCCCACGTTAAATGAAATAACGGTGATGTGTGCTAAAGTATTAGTCAATACGCACCTAATCTGTGTATGATGTTCTCCTGACCGATTCTGGCCACGGCGGTCAATCTCATTGAGACTAGCCAACTGCGCAGATATTATAGTGCACAAGTGTACGCGCAGACACAAGTGCACTCTCTATTCCTGTCACTCTCATACTCTAGTGGGACGACTTCTCGACACGACCAGTGAGACTTAATCTGTATATATTACTGCAAAAAGGATAGAATGCTGGTAAATAATAACACATTAATGTCTATGCGGTTGTCTTCAATTTTAAATATAATTCATTTCTTGCTTGGAAAGTTGATCGAAAATTACAAGTTAACTTGTGTTTTAGTTGAATTAAAGTGGAATAGAAACTCCTTTCTCAAACTGCACTTATTTTAACAATCAACCTTTTCACTTAAAACTTCACCTACTACCATAACAAAAGGCCTAATTCTCACGAGAAATTACCGTAATACAAACAAAATATATTAAAAATTATCGTGGACACTGTACCGGTTTGTGTGGAAGGAAAAATAAAAATTTGCATATTTATTTACTTTGCAGCGAAATGATGTCATTTTGTACCTTATCGTTCTTTGTAAATATGTCTAGGACTGGCTCGACTCACAAAGTGTTAACAATATTATTAAGTAGGTATTTAATAACTTAATTATATTAATAATAATAATAAATTCATTATACTAGCGACTCACCCTTGCTCCGCTCGGTTTCGTCCTAGTTCTGTTTGAACGTTTAGTATACTTTTCTCAGAGAAGAGATATTTTCCCGCAGTAAAAAGTATTCTATATGTGGATAACCAGCTATACCATACCATATTTCATCAAAATCTGTCCAGTGGTTTTCTCGTGAAACATTCCCAGACAGATAGGGATACAAATAAAAAAACAAGCAGACAGATAGATAAAAATTCTAAAAACTACAGATTTGGCCTCTGTATCGATAATCATGATTGTTTCAATAAGATTTTCCAGAAAATATTTAATGTACATATTCGACTCAGTTAGAATTTTATTATATGTATAGATATTTGACTGAGTACAAGAGTCATGGAGACTTCTCGAGGGAAACAGAGCAACAGTGGTTCATAGTATATACAGTCAAATCTCTCCACGATTATAACTAGAATGTTGCTCGAACTAAGACGAATCCTACGAACCAGGCACATACATCGCTTGAGCATAGTGGTATAAAAACAGATCACTCAAACCTGATGCTCTACAAAAACGTCCCAACAGCACTCTAAGCGCATTGTTATACTGGATATGAAGAGCGTTGTAACATTTTTGAATTTATCTTACTTAGCCCACAAGGTGCACGTACGTTATATAATGTTCGCCTATTGTTACTATACAAACTAAATATTTATTAACTGCTTTTATACATCCATACTAATATTATAAATGTGAAAGTGTTTGTTTGTTTGTCCTTCTTTCACGTCGAAACGGAGTGACGGATTGGCGTGATTTTTTGTGTAAAGATAGTTGAAAGGCTGGAGAGTGACAGGCTACTTTTTGCCGCGGGATATTATCTAATTCCTACAGAAAAACACGTTATAATACAATCCAAAAAAAAAACATTTATATTCAGAATTACTTGAAACTTGGTATTTATGCTCTTCAATAAAATTAAATAAATACATATTTTAGCATTTTTCGAACTTCATCCTATTAGGGGGGTAAAATAGGGGATGAAAGCGAATACAAAGTATGAAAATATCTTTTTCGAAATTATTTTCTTTGTAGTTTTAGCGCGAGCGAAGCCGCGGGTTCTGCTAGTATACAATAATTTAAACGTCTTGTACTTAGAACGAGGTCTTATATGTCAGCCGCTAAATCGCAAAGTGCGCTCTGAAAGTTTATTATATATATATATTCAGGTTGACCATACAAATGTATGAGACGCAATATTATTTAGGTGTACGAAAAGAACAAGCGAACGTTTTATATATTTTCTACATTTATATCTATATTTAAATTATACCTGTATGAAGTAGATAAAATAGAATAGGTACTTAAAAACAAATACTTTTTGGGAAAAAAATTTAGATTTCCTAACCGGCTATCTTCAATAGAAAAATATACTACATAATGATTGAGATATTTTTATAAAACCTTAAATACCACTTAAGTTATTAAATAATAAAAATTGTAACAAGTGAATGCACCAGACTTTGGCCGTGAGAATAGCGGTCTATTTACCGTTTACACTGCATACAAAAGCGGGCGTAAATCATACCTTGAGCAAAAACTCGAACACCCAACACTCAACTGTAATTTGCTGAGAACTTACGATTCTTTTGTAATAAACCTTTTCAGTGATACAAATATAAGTTATATTGAAAATATTAATTTCATAATACTTTCTTAGATTTACGCGAATACTTGACATTTTAAATAAAACTATCTTTTCGGATTTTTTCGCGAATTTATTTTGATTTTTGGTTCCCGACGTTTCGAATGCTTTACAGTCTCTCCCGTGACCATGATTGCTGTAAAGCATTCGAAACGTCGGGAACCAAAAATCAAAATAAGTTCGCGAAAAAATCCGAAATATAGTTTTATTTAAAATATTTATTTCATACAAAATATCCCTTATGAATATCCCTTATATTTGCAATGAAATTACACCAAAAAAATATTAACTTTAAACTTAATATCTATGTACTTCAAAAAGCATTAATTAGTAGGTCTTAAGGTACAAGCTCGCTTTGGAAACGGAGTGAAGCGGGTTCAAACCACTGGTCTCTCGCCACTAAAATTTTCTTTGCGAATATAATTTTCAACTTGTTTACCACTTGCTTGTAAGGTGAAAGAATGTATCATGAGGAAACCTGAATGTTTGAGTGAACCTAACTGGTTATCAAAAAAAGCGTCTGCAAACCCGCGTTTGGCAACTGGGCTATGGCCTCATCCCTCTCATACTCAAGGGACAGAACTTCTTATTTTTATTATGAATATAAATTTTAGTGAAAATGTAGTAATTTGAAATAAATATAACTATAAATTTTGGACGATTTTTTTAACCATCTTAACAAAACAGAAAGTGGTTAGATATAAAAGCAAAATAATCTATACTGTATCATAGTAATCCATAGATAAATAAAATTGAGTGTCTGTTTGTAATGTCAAAATTTACTAAATGCATGTGAAATTGTATACGGTACTTAAAAGAAAAACACATTTTAAAATATTTTGTCTGTTTGTTCCGGCTAATCTCCGAAACGGCTGGACTGATTTTGACGGGACTGTTACTGACAGATAGCTGACATGATAGGGAGTAACTTAGGCTACTTTTATATTAAAAAAAGAATAAGGGTTCCGTTCAAAAAAATTAAAACCTTCTAGGGACGCACCCGAGCGAAGCTTGGGTAAGTCGCTATTTCATTCATATATCTTAAAACTATCTAAGCCCTACCAGTGGTAATTAAGCTTTAGAATTTCATTGCTGAAAGTAATCTCCGAAACAACTTATCTGTTTCTGAAAATTGTTTCACTAGTAGGAAGTAGGAAGCTTCATTATTCCTGAATTAGATACCTTTTACCCCTGTGAGATATTAATACTCGTATAATTAAAAATGGGAAAAATTGGGCCTGAGCGAAAACGGGACGTGTTCTTAATTTTATAGTAAAACCAACAAAGCTACGATGAAAAACACGTACGGTTTACGATATTCTAACGTAACTTTTTGATCCTTGACCTATCGAACACTATAAACGCGCGGTTCTACAAAGCACAGCCACCCACTTCATGATATGACTGTTTCTTTTCTCGACTACACGACTTAATTGTAAATTGCCTTATTCTAACCTGCCTACACGGTTCCCACACAGCGCGTTTATTAACATAATGTTGGTTCCACACGCGCGAAACGATACCTTTAATAGATTTTTTCTCAGAGATAAACACATCCTTTACGCTCTCTTATATCAGTATTGCTATAAATATTTGTTCTTTATAAATTCATTAAGCTCTAACGACTTCCTATATCTCGTTTTATACGATACGTATATACTGTTTGTTAAACGTCTTCTATTTATTTCATGTTTAAGGAAAAACCTTTGATAAATCCAGCCAAACAAAATGCAGGTATATTATATTAAATAATTTAAACTGAAATATCTAGGGGCGTTTGAGCGGATAATTTATAAAAGCTGGAGTGATGTTCGACTTTTAACTTTGGTAAAGTATCATAATCTTACAAAAATAAATATTTTTTTAGATAAAGTAATTCTTATCTGTTACAAAATCCCGCCAAAATTAGTGTCATGATTCTAGAATAAATCTGATACACATATATTTTATAAGTCAATCTATTTATGAACTTGTGCACTACCAAGTGTCTACTTGTAAATCTTAAAATGCCGTGACATTTTCTTTTGCCATTTTAACACTTTAATTTAAAGCACGCTCTGTTGATTTCCTAGATACCTACGTGAATGAAATGGATTGCTAGATTCTTCAAAGAATTCTAAAATATAATTAATATTTTATAAAAATGTACCACAAAACATTTTTTTATAGTTTTAACAAATCTCAATTAATTTTTATTATTTACGTATTTTGTTAAACTTAAAAAAATCTATTTAATTTTATATAGTATATCTATTTTTTACTTTATTAGTATTTTTTACTCTGTTCTGGTACATCCTTAATCAATCACAGATTTAGCAGATTCCGAACAGTATGGGTATTTTGACAGTATAGCATTATCGTATAGTGGTTCAATTTTTATTTCTTCTTAGATGCTGTGGCACGTTTTTTATTGTTATTTGATTGAAAGTCCGCTACTTTCATCAATATTTTCAATATTAAGCAGTTTCTAACCAGGTGACTTTTTATTGATGCACAGAAATAAGGTATTTAGTTCAGTAACTATGTATATGACAGAAGCTGTTTCGCAATAAAAAACCTAATGTATGTTTTATTTTCTATTAGTAGCAGTGTAGTAGGCTGTTCTAATAAAATTTTTACTGTTTAGAACTTATAAGGGCAAAAGCAATTATTAACACAGCCTAACTTACATATTTAGGGCTAATGTGTGGGAACACAGACACTTAACATTTGTTTTATATTCAAAGAATAATATTATATTTCATAATCAAAATTTAGTACATATTAAAAGCTTATTTGTATTGAAACGAATAAAAAATAATCGATATCAATCTACTATATATTGTTATCAATTTTTAATTCTCACTCTAGAATGAGGTCTAGAGTCTAGAGCAATCTATGCACTGTTATTAATCTGTGCTAAAAGCAAAAGGCGAAATTTTTTTTCTATCAAAGAATGTCTAAAAATTATTTCTTTTTTTGTAATATCACCAGTAATTAATTAATTTATTTATTCTTACGTTGTAAAAAAATCGTTAATTTTTTTAACCGTTTAAGCTATAAGAAAATAATTGACATCGACCGCCCATAAGGCCTCGAGTCTGAATATTATTTTTTGCCGTAAGCATTGAACTGGCGTTCATTGACTGGAGAAAGTTATTAATTAAGAGCGAGTGATTGGTTCGATTGTGTAAGACAACGTAACAGATAGTAGGGTACCTTCGCGGTCTTTACGCTTTGTAATTTATCATACAACCTCTATACTATGGCATTACATGTTTTATTATGAACTATATATTTTATTATAAATATAATGCTAAGTACTTATATTAATAGCCCTTATACAGTATTCTCTAATTTCAACATAAATTATCTTTGTAAAAGATGAATACATATAAGATTTAACATTTATTAAATAAAATTATTCATACCGGTAAGTTCTTTTTAAATTATTTTTCTTAGGTTATAAATTAAACCAATTAACACACGTACGTAATGTATTATTTATTTTGAGTATTACTCAAAAATGTATAAGCCAATATCCAAATGATGCCAAAAATAAAAATATAACGTTCCCACTTTTAAAAAATATCTTGAAGCATATACCTATCATTTAATGATCTTTTTTCAACCCCCGAAATAATGAAATTTTTAAATTCCCTAAAAATAAAAATAATTTTTACCCACATCTATACATATAATAAAATTGTAACTAAGTCGAATCTGTACATTAAATATTTTTGGGAAAATCTTATTGAAATAGACATTATTATCGATACAGAGTCCGAATCTATAGTTTTTAGAATTTTTGTCTGTCTGTCTGTCTGTTACCGCAACACGAGAAAACCACTGGACAGATTTTGATGAAATTTGGTATGATGATATCTGGTTATCCGGGTCAACATATAGGATACTTTTTACCGCGGAAAAATATTTCATTTCTGAGAAAAAATACAAAAATTGCATTGTAAGAGTATACTAATATGTAAAACCTAAGAATTTGGTTTTTAGTCATCTGAACGCGGGCGGAGCCGCAGGCAATGCTAGTATGGCTATATAATTAAGACACACATTTAAAAGAACAGAAAATACAATCAAAAAACGTCATCATCCACAGTACCACAGCATACAGGAATGTAGAGAAGAAATAATAGGAATTACGTGCAAGACATCTTGTTAATGCCCATTTGAATTACAAAATATTACACACGCAGAATAAATACATACACGAAGCGTTAGAGACCATTTTCATATGAAACCGAATTACCTTTAGATGAATATGTAAGTATTTAAAAATATTATATTTGCTTAATCATTTTTGTGTTATTTTACAATACAATCGTTTCAGTATTTATTTGTCTAACAATCAATTTACCGAAAGAGTTTTTAATACAGAATTATTAAATGCACATTTCACGGTATTAGATATAAAGCTTTGTTTTTAATATAAAGAAATAAACTCTCTACTGTAAAGTAAAATAAGTATTGGTCGTTTGAACAAATCGTCACTAAGGCGACAATATGTTTACAATAATATTTCTTAATATTATAAATATGAAAGTGCATGTTATTTTGTAGTCTTTCCAAGGATTAATGTTAGTATGTCTCGATAGAAGAGTGACATAAGCCACTTTTATTGTAGCAATGCGTTTATTTTCCTTTTATTATTGTCTCATACTTTTTTTAATGTTGGGAAATGCATTTACGTATACCTCCCACATAACCACCTGTAGACATACAGGTTACAGGGTTATGTGGGACTCACCAGCTAGAAAAGCCAGTACTACCCACTAAAACTCAACAAAACCTCCCCCGTTTTAATGGAGCGTTGCAGGATCGCTTACGCACTCAACTACGACGCCCCGATGGGTCTGCCGAAGCAGACCACAACAACCATGGGGTTGCTCCACTCCACTCCACTCTGCTATCAGAGAAGTATCAGGAGCAACCCGCATGGTACACCGCCCACCGAAATGGGCCACCTCCCTGTGCCTGTGTGTCTTGGTTTCGCGCCCGGCTGCACTTGTAACGCAATCTTTGAACTCGATTTTCACCCACTTCAAAACTTCAGATTGAACTGAAACTTTGCACATTTAACAAGGACCGATGGCAATACAATAATAATTTATTGAAAAAAAAACATAATGTAAAATCCTAATAAAACACGATTTTATAGCAAATCAAACTAAAAACTGAAAAAAACATAGATTATACTTAAAAAAAACTGAAAAACACGCTTTAATAATGAACCGAACTAAAAATACTGTACAAAGCACACGTTTGATGTTTCTCAATCGGTTTTCACAATTTATCACTCAAAGGCACTATTTTATACTATAAGTGTTAATTGCACAATAAATAAAAAATAAAATTTTCTTAATAAAATTATGTATATAATATAAAGGGTTCTTTATATAATGTGCTATTTGAATAAACTCTATAAACATACATAAGTGTACATGAAAATTAGCTGCTACGAATGGCGAGTTAACTTCCTGTTTGAGATTATGCTTTCAAATGTACTTATTATAACTTCTAATCCCTATTTATAAATATTGTACTGGCATTACCGTGCGTTTAAGTTACTATAGTCGTTTACTATATAACGTGCGTTAAAATGCAAATATTATGTGGCGTATTTTATTGCTTAATTATGCCCAAGTATGTATGTACAAGTAATAAAAAGACGACGATTGCGTTTGAGTATGATTCCTGAAGTTTTGAAATAGCATGAAAGCTGGATTCTTATTTGTTAGTCGGCGAAGGTAGAGTACTTATTATGGTATGGTATATTCGGGCTTGTTTCCGCAACTCGACGTCTGCGAGCCTATTTTGCGTGTGTGGGAAATTTTCCGTTCGTTTTATTATAGCCAGCCCAGTTCCTCCAGGAATTGCAGCAGTCTCTTCGTCTTACTGAAGACCTCCGGGAGTCTAATAGGGGTGCCAAGATGTTGAGCCCGGTACGTCGCTACACCTGGACAATGTAAAATTATATCTGCCCTCATGCAGGCTCTGCAGAGTGGGCTGTCAGTTATACCTAAGTTAAATAGATGTTTATTGTAGGGTCCGTGGCCTATTAGAGCCGCAAGGTAGAATACTTAAGATATTGTTTAGCTGTGGATTAATGCAGTTATGCGAGATGGTATAATGTATAGGATCGATTCACACTATAGTGCCGACCACGCTTCGTTTTTGTCCAATATCGGTCTGGTAAATAATTTTTATACAAGAAACGTTGTTAGAGTGTGATTCGACCCGAACTTGACTCTTACCGATAATGTTTGTCACTCATTGTTTCTTGTATTCTTGTGAAAATACTTTACCAGACCAAACAATACCAGACCGATAACGAACCGTGATCGGCACTGTAGTGTGCATCGGGCCATATGTTCAGAAAAAAACACGTTATTTTAGGTCTCTATCGTTGGATCGTAAATAAATAAAAAAGGTAAATGATATTATACTTGTTCATTGCAAATTAAGTGTAAGTAAAATATATTTTCCCACACTTCAAATATACGACATTTATAAATAAAACAGACTGCAAAACTTTTAAAGCAAAACACTTTATTCTTAAATCGTTCGCCTTTGCTAACCAGGTACCTCCATCATAAAAAAAAACAATTATTACCGAATTAGACATTTGACTTTTTATCTTAAATACTAATAATCCATATCCATACTATTTTACTAAAACGTAGGTAGGTACCTACGGGACGAACCCAAGCGAAGCGAGGGTGAGTCGCTAGTATACAATAACTGATAAAGATAAATGTACAATAATAATTAATTGAAATATGATAATGTGATTTCCATCGCTCTACACCATAAAGACACCAACACATTTCTTAACTATTATAGCGCCTCTACACAGTACCTTTAGCCTGTAGCCTCCGATATGAAGCCAATTATTCACCACCCACAAAACATGTTATAAGCGATTATCAAATTTACAACTTCAAAATGAATTAACGCTACGTTTCATTTAATGTTTAATTGATTTAAGCGAAAAATTGTTATCTACCTTTAGGATTTACCTCGCATTACTATCTATGGTTATCATTCATATCCATCTTGATATTTGCTTGTCATGTTTAAGGGAGCTTTGACTCATTTTTTGTTATTAGTAGTATATAAACTAGTAGTAGTAGTATATAAACTATTTTAAAATCAGTTCTCTGACAACCCAAATATAAAAAATATTACAAAAAATTAGTATGTATACAAATTTAAAAATTATCACTTTAAATCTATTGTTATAGGCTATCTATATCTAACCCATATAGTTAAAAAAAATTGAAATAAATTAAAATTCAACCCTTTTAAATTTTAACTTCTTATCGTGGGACGCGGCTTGCACGTCTTCTCAAAAGTTATTGCATGTTTTTTCAGAAAATCTAAGTAATATATATAGTCATATGTTAAATAGAATCCGCGACCTTCAGTGTACTAAGCAATGCCAAGTGCCATGCATCTGAAACGTCACATTGTGTTGCCAGAGAGTTGGCTTGCTGAAATATTATATGCATTTTTTTTAGTTTAAACTACTTAAATGTGATCTTATCTAAAGCTATAATTAAAATTTGAATAATTACAGTATTAATTATTAATAATTAAATATTCATTAATTAACAAAGTAAAAGAATTATCAACATTTTGCATTTTACATTCATATTTAGACTCGAAGAAAGTTAAATAGCATTTACATAGATAACGATACATTTTATTGCTTCGTACTATTGTTGCCTTGAATAGTTGTTACTTGCGACAATATACCTTTAATTCTACCTCTAATCAAGCGATAAATTACTGTACACAGTACAATGGGTTTTAATCAGCTCACAATTATATTCATAGCAATGTATTGTACTCTTTAACCATTTGATTTAATCTACATATGGATTTACTAGCTGCTCACCCTCGCTTCGCTTGGGTTGGCCTTAAGGGATCATTTCCGGGATAAAAACTATCATATGTCCTTCGCAGAATCTCAAACTATCTTCTTGAGGAATTTCATCTAAATCGGTTCTGCAGTTTCGGAGGCTATTCGGTACAAACAAACAAACAAGCAAAGCAAACAAACAAATCTTTCCTCTTTATAATATTAGTATAATCTTTCAATTATCCTCTGTTCAGCCAGAATCTTTTTTTTACTCTCAAATTAGAAAAGAGTAAAATATGTACCAGTTTATTATATATGAGTATGTAGGTAATTACGGTCTACGTGTTATGTTCTTTGGTGGCTATTAACACTGCGATGTTTACACGCACTATGTTTAGTACAGGTAGTACCTAATGATATCAACAAAACCTCTTTGCCGAGCTATTTAAAACATCTGAGTTGCACCAACATCTAGAGTATGTCAACTATTTGAATATATTCCAGAAAGTTCTCCAAGTCCGATTACCGCACAGACAATGCGGGACAAAAACAGATCGCCTCAGATGTGCATTCGGCATACAAATTATCAATTAACTTTGTTAATACTCATAGCAAGTGGAGAATTTCTTATGAAGAATGCCAGTAGCAAAAACTGCGCGTGCGGCTAAGATTGGAAAGCGTAAAATATAGTCTATGATGTATCCAGGACAGTGTTGTTCTCATTGGGGTGATGTAAGTTTACTTCAGAGTTCAGATGTTGTACTTATTAATTTATACATACAATTAAGCGACAGTGTTGCTAGTTGCGATTTTTTTTTAAACAATAATTAAATATTTTTTTAGTAAATATGCTAGCTATATTATAAATACGAAAGGCAGAGTTCAACGGACTTGAATGAAAATCGGAATGGTAATAGCTCAGTGAAGTCATGGGCAAACCTAATATAGTTCAATATTCATTCGAATTTTTAAATAAATAATTTGTCACTATATTACTAGGTTTTTTATAAGTAACTATATTTCATGTTTTAATAGAAAATATTTTTTACGACGGATCCGTTCGAATCTTCTATAAAATCTATAATACGAGTATCCATTATGGAGGTATTGTTGTGAATTCTTTGTTCTGGGTAAGAATTTTATGATCAATGATGCGCATGTAAAGCAGAATTTACATTCTTAATCGATTTCCAAATAGGAGGAGGTTCTCAATTCGTCGGAATCTTTTTTTTTTAGCATAACGACAGCCCAGACTCCACTACGTCAAACCTATTGGTTCATATAACTTAAATTTAACATTTATATATAAAATAAACATTTCTCACAATAAACAAAAAAATATAATTATAATTAAGTAGGTATTTCGAATTTCTTGAATTGATTGCAATTTTAAAATTATCAATGTTTTCCCCAAAAAAATAATAATATTAATGTGCTTAGATAAATTTGATAGGTTAGTACTACTTTTTACTTGCGGCAACATTCGCGAGTATGTTGTTTGGCGATAAAAAGTAGCCTATACTTACGTCAAAAGAACTACACTCATAACCTCCTTTTTGGAAATCGGTTAAAGCAGTTTAACCTTTTCAGTGTGAAAGAGTAATTAACTCACACATTTATTCATTGAAAAACATCCGCATGTTGGTTTTTGTGTAAATAAATGTCTGAAAGAATTCAACTTAAATTCCTGACAGAAAAAACGTAAACAATATTGTATTTTATAACTATACTAGCAGAACCCGCGGCTACGGCCGCGTTCAATCTACATTAAAAAACTCTTTGGCTTTATGTAATACAGCAACTCACTCGCTTCGCTCGGGTTCGTCGCTATGTATTTATATAATTTTGTTGATACATAAATACTAAAATTGCGATAAAAAAATGGAAGGTGGGGGTAGGAGGCTGAAAAATACTTTACGACCTATTCTCATACCTACCAAATATACAAAAAAAAACCTATTAAAATCGGTCCAGCCGTTTCGGGGATATTTATATATTAGACTAACAGAACCCGCGGCTTCGCTCGCGTTCAAAGTACAATAAAATAAACTTCTTTCCCTTCCCTTTACAATAATATATGGAAGTCTGTCAGATTTGTTGACACATGTATTACACAAACAAACTCTGCTTCTTTATAATATTAATAAAGATTTTATTTCATCACCTAATCTATGTTAATAAAACATTTAGACAAGTATTCATTACAGGCAAATCAGGCATGCTAGTTATTTTTATAATGATAGTTTTTATCTCAATACCACCTGACACTTGATAATTAACTGTAAAAGGCACTACATACGTAGATTTGAGGTCCCGTACACAGTTCATTTGCATTAATAATGTATAACAACAATTGTTTGTATCGTACTATTGTTCTATTATGCACTACCATTTTTAGTGTATCACCCAAGAATGTACTTTATATCCTTGACTTACAGTTTATGCTGGTTGCTATAGTGTCACGCCGGCAATCATTGATCCGAATTGATTAATGAGATACGAGTATATTATCAACTATATTTTTATTAACACACTTGCTTGCTTCCCAATACAAACATTCATTCCCATTTCATCAACCCATTAAGGGATGATTTTCGGGATAAAAAGTATCCTATGTCCTTCTTAGAGTCTCAAACTATCTACCAAATATTATACTTTCAACTATCTACCAAATATTATTCTACATAATATTATAATTCTTACCAAATTTTATCTAAATCGGTTCAGTAGATCCAGAGATACGGTTATCTAAGATCACAAAACTGAAAATTCTATTTTAATTACATTTTTTAATAATTATTTTTTTTTGGAAATACACAGCAACATTTAAAAAACATAACTATTACTTACGTTTTTAGTTAATGTATAAAAATTCTTTGTCTTATAGTCACACTGATAACACTATCAAAATATAAATCAAGTTTTATAATATAATTATACAATTACAGTTTTTAGCCTGTTATCGTATACCACGCCTTATCACATTCACAGCTGTCCTTCACATTTATCTTACATTCTAAACACACCGAATTTACTGTCTCTGAAGGGAGCATTCAGAGCAGCGGATAAACTAAGGCCTATTATTTTTCTTGTATCCCTAGGAGCTACTATACCATCGTCCCATAGTCGAGCTGTACTATAATAAGGCCGTCCTTCCTTTTCAAATTGAGCTTCTAAAGGCCCTCTAATTTTTTTCTCATCTTCATCCGTCCAAGGTTTCCCATCTCTTTGAGCTTTTTCTTTCGCCACCAAGGATAGAACCGTAGCGGCTTGAGGCCCTCCCATAACAGAAATCCTTGAATTTGGCCACATGTATAAGAAACTGGGAGAGTATGCTCTTCCACACATACCATAATTTCCAGCTCCGAAACTACCGCCCACTAAAACTGTTATTTTCGGTCCCTTAAAGCAACTTACTGCTGTCACCATTTTCGCACCATTCTTAGCAATTCCACCAGCTTCAGCTTCTCTTCCTACCATAAAACCAGTAATATTTTGTAAGAATAAAAGCGGTATTTTACGAGTGGCACATAGTTGAATAAAGTGCGAGCCTTTCAAAGCAGCTTCCGATTGTAAAACACCATTATTACCTATAACACCCACAGGATGACCATATACAAAGGCAAATCCACATACTAATGTGTCGCCATACAGTTGTTTGAATTCATGGAATCTACTGCCATCGACAATTCTGGCGATTACTTCTCGAATATCAAAAGGCCTTTGTATATTTGCACCAACAATTCCATGCAAATCTTCAATATCGTATAGTGGTTCTTCGACCTTTGGTGTCACGATTCTGGCTCGCTGATCATTGTTCCAATTTAGATTAGATACAGCATTCCTAGCCAAGTGTAATGCATGCTCATCATCTTGAGCATAATGATCTGTCACTCCAGACTGACGACAATGTAAATCAGCTCCTCCCAAAGCTTCCGATGAGACAGACTCACCAGTAGCCGCTTTTACTAATGGTGGTCCAGCTAAGTAAATTGTACCTTGATTTTTTACAATAATACTCTCATCAGACATACTCGGAATATATGCACCACCCGCAGTACATGATCCCATAACGACAGAGATTTGAGGGATACCATCAGCTGACATATTAGCCTGGTTGTAAAATATCCTACCAAAGTGTTCTCTATCCGGAAACACGTCCGCTTGATCAGGCAAATGAGCGCCGCCGGAGTCGACGAGATAAATGCAAGGAAGCCGGCATTCTTGTGCAATTGCCTGAGCTCGTAAGTGTTTCTTCACGGTGATAGGAAAATAAGTTCCTCCTTTAACGGTAGCGTCGTTCGCAACAATCATGCAATCTTGACCTTGAACTTTACCGATAGCAGTTACGATGCCGGCACCCGGCACCTGGCCTTTGTACATATCGGTGGCGGCCAACGTGCTTAATTCTAAAACATCGCTTCCTTCGTCGACTAACCGGTTAATCCTGTCCCGCACAAGCAATTTACCCCTCGCCGTGTGCCTTTTAACCGCCTCCTCGGAACCGCCTCTGATGGCCTCATTTGTTTTTCAAACGAAGATCCTGGACGAGCTCGTCCATTTTCGCCTTATTTTCTTGAAAATAAGGATCATTTTTGTTTGGCTCACTTCCTATTACTGTAGAATAGCTGTATTGCCGGACGTTCAATCGTCTCAATCCTCTTACTAATTTAAGCATATTTTTTTTTATTTAGATAACAGCAAACACGACCGACCGGCGAGTTTGTTCCTCGCTACTGATTACAATATACAGTTATCAAAATAATTAATTCGTACGAAAGCAATTTTGTCGAATATGTTTGCCTCTTATCGATAATAATTCGAATATTTTAATGATATCATTAAATATACTGTCAACAACGCGTCAGTATTGCACAGAGTTTGTTATCGACGATCACAAAATTGTCATACAAGCCACGTAGTCTGCATCTCCACATAATAAAACGCAATGAAGTAAATGACAATGGCACGCTTTTTGTTCAATGTACTTTAAACGCATATAAAATGACAAATAAAACGACTCGCCCTACTTACACTGAGAATGACGTAAGCTTTGAGTTTTTTCGATTTGTGAATGAAACCCACCTTGAATAAACTTGTGGGAAACATAAATATTTAGTCATTTATTGCTTGAGACCGTACGGTATCAGTGTCATCATCTCTGTAAGTCGTCGAATGAAAACTATTGATACGAGAACTTATAACATAAATTACCATTATATTTAGTACTAGCATTGCCCGCGGCTCCGGCTGCGTTCAGATGACCAAAAACCATACTCTTAGGTTTTACATATTAGTATACTCTTACGTTGCAGTATTTGTATATTTTCTCAGAAATGAGACATTTTCCCGCAGTCAAAAGTATCATATATGTTGACCCGGATAACCAGCTATCACCATACCAAATTTCATCAAAATCCGTCCACTGGTTTTATTGTGATGCGGTAACAGACAGACAGACGACAGATAGACAGACTGACAGACAGACAAAAATTCTAAAAACTATAGATTCGGCCTCTGTATCGATAATAATGTTTATTTCAATAAGATTTTCCAAAAAATATTTAATGTACAGATTCGGCTTAGTTACAATTTTATTATATGTATAGATATAGGAAATACACCTCGTAGTGTTTTATCTTATAATCATTAAAATAGTATAGATTATATGGATATGTTATAATGTACTAGTAGACATAACTTATTTTTTTTATTATTTTTTTTTTAAATATATTAATGAATTCACATATTACTCACAGCTTTTTCTGGATGAAATAGCTCAATCTTTATAATTTACTTTGATATCAACAAAAAAATCAATCCCGTGGGATCCCCAATTTAAAACGAACTAAAGTATTTGCTTACTACTTAGAACTAAGTTATTTTGAGTTTGTAAACTTTCATTTTTATTTATAAGTACAGATTGATTAATAACTGGATGTACTTCAAAACAATTGTACCATTCAAGGCAGGTACGCAACAAACATATCAATCGAAACGATCAGTGGGTTCAACGACTCGCTTCACTTTCCACAAGGGACGACACTTGCAGGCATCGATGTCATGTAAATCTTTGAATTATAATTGATTGACGTTACGTTATATGCATTTATAATTTTTCTAGATTTATCTAGATTTTTCTTTTGCCTACGGTTTCGCTCGCGCTCGCTAAATAAAATATTATTTATCTATAATTGCTCCGCTTCTAAGAATCGAACCGTGAATTTAGTTAGCCTAGCAGCTAACTTTATCTATTGATTAAAGAAATTTGACAACATGTTTGGCTCAGTGCAGAGAGAGAGCATTCATTTGTGTGATGAGCACGAATGTTTGTACTCCAGTCATGGATGTTGTTATATATGTGATGTTTATATTTATAATATGTATGTATTTAAAGTTATATATGTATAATGTATCAACTATCTGGTATCCATAACACAAGCCTCGTAGCTTACCATGGAACTAGATGGTGCTGTGTGTTAATTTATAATATATTTTTAACATAAATAATGATTATAAATTCGAAAAAAAAATCTGACTATTTTATTTCCTGATAAATATGAGATTAAAGTTCAAATACAAAAAAATATCAAAACTAGGAAGTAACCTCAACTTTATAATATTTATTAGTATTATATACTTATTAGTATTGATCGTATATATTTATATAAAACTTGTTTAATCATTAAAAAATGGTCATAGTTATATGAAATGGATCCAGCCCACGAAAACCGTTTTTTGAGTTACTGTCATAAATGACACCTACATATCAACTTATATGTATACAGAAACACAATTAAAAAAAACTACGGTTTTGTTATTTTGATATACCGATTTTACTAAAACTTCTGTTTTCTCAAATGTAAGTTTTTGTGGTTGGATCTATTTTGCATAACTACGTCCTAATAATAATCGCGTTTTGCATTTGACATCGAGTGACATACACTATACTATATACACTTAAGTAAAAAAGTGCGCGAGTTGAATCCCAAAAATGATTAAATATATTTTTTTTAATTTTGATACCATGGTATTAAGCAACCGTAGAGAACACACAACAATTTTGGTCTACCTGTTCTATCTAATCTATGGACCGGACCGGACTGGTGCATGGAGACTTGTGTAAGACTATCATCATATTGCTTATTTTTAGCCTTTTAGCCAACTATCTCATATTTTTTTATAGACAAAGGGGACCTATTGAATCCGGTTTCTTTGCCTTTATAAAGATAGGCACTCATCTAGGTACATATGAATCAGAAAAAATATTCCCTAACATTTTAAAAAGAAACTTAGTGAAATACTTGTAAGTTAGTTGTAGTTTTCATTCCCATAATACCGGAAGCGAACGACAAAGCGATGTGTCCATTATATTATGTGAAAGGTTATTCGAATTGCAAACTCTGTTCCCACAACATAAATCATTCCTAAGATAGTTCGGACTTATTTTGTAACTTGCATTCGAATAAACGGTTGTGTAAGGTGCTAGATACACATAGTATAATTAATGCCTTTTAACGTATATTTCTAGATTATATTAGAGATCTAAGCGTTTTTCATTTGATTACAACATTCTAACATCTTTACTTACATAAATAAACACCTACAAGCCTTTTGGCTTACATTTAATACACATTCAATGTTATTATGTATTTCATTTATATAACCACATGGATATATAGGTGTTGATATATAATTTAGTGTTAGATTATGAGTATCCTTTAAATCTAAGGCGGAAGATTAAAAAAATGAATTATTTCTCTTTTTTAACCGGTCAATACCTTATCTATACCGTGTCTTCTCCATTTTACACGACATTGGCGAAGTAATCTGTGCCCAACTGGCACGTCTAAAAGCCAAAATAAAAAAATAATACTTGAAAAATATGAATTAATATATTTTACGATTTGATTGAGATTATTTTACGGACAGCTATTAGTTAGATCTTTCCAACGTGAAACACTGTTTTACAATCGTTTAGCAAGAACTATTTCGTTAAGATTTCACACTCTAAATATCTAATCGTTGGCGGGTAAGCAACCTTTCGTCACCGGAAGTCGTGTTTATATCGCATTAAATGTGGCGCATATGTCATGGTGATCATTTTAATCGTCAAACATTTTTATATGATCTTCAATTCTAAAAAAGTACACCGACGTCAACATTAGGTTAAAAATAATTATTAACCATCCTTAGAGATGAATTTTTTTCTTGAAATTTATATTAGAGGCAAATTTATCCCTTGAGGCAGTTAAAAAACAACTATAATAATTGATTAACAATTAGCATAAATGTTACATGACACGCCCAAACAATAAATATAACCGAATTGATAGATTCTCCTATTTTAAAACCTATCGAAAACTATTTCTGAAAATTTAATGTAATAGTATAACATATACAATATAGTATAACATATACATATACAATATACATATGTATACAACTACAGGATGTATCGAAATAAAAAGTAATCTCTTGTACTTCCACTCCATCTCAAGAACTACGTCTATGTCAAATTCTACGTCAATCTATTGATCGTGGTTTCGTAAATAAAGGAAAAATCAAGGAACATCCTTTCTGACAACACGTTTCGCTCAGTTTGTAGTGACCCTACTTGCTGTGCCAGCGGTCGCGGGTTCGAGTCCGCTGGGATTCATTTGTGTGATGAGCACGAATGTTTGTACTTCAGTCATGGGTGTTTATATTTATTTATAATATGTATGTATTTAAAGTTATATATGTGTAGTGTGTCAACTATCTGGTATTCATAACACTGGACTCGTAGCTTACCATGAAACTAGATGTTGCTGTGTGTTAATTTCCCTATATATTATTACACATATACATGCATATATATTATTTGGGATTCATAATATGAGTATTTTCTTTAAGTCTCGAAAAATAATTTTAACTTGTTTTGTTTCAGGATCGAGATGAACAAACTAAATTGGAAATGAAACATAGACAAGAAGAAGATGATCTGTACAGAAAATTCTCAAAACACAGAGAAGAAGAAAACAGAAGAATACGTGAAGAAATTCAGGTATTACATTTTATCCAAACCAAAAAGTTTAATGCTCTAACCTACACAAAACGTAGATTTTAATTAAACACAACAAATTAATGTTGATGTAACTGGAACATAAATCGCGTGTATTTAAAACTATAAATACCTAATTATCTTAGAAAATGATATTATAAATGCTTATGATATTTTTAAATACATATTATATATTTGGAAAAATTATAAACAGTTATAACATAAATATACATTAATATAAAGAAATAGAAAAAATCTTTCAACTCTCATCCTATACTTACTCATTTGACAAAGATGGGTACCATAATTTCACACTCAATTCAACTAAAGTCGAAGAAGGCAGATAAAAATTACCTGCTTTTCGAGAAATCGTTTTTATAACGCTTAGGCTGCCCTTAATTACGTTCGCAATTTTTTTGATAGGACCAGAAATATTTACACAATTTTCCTTATTATCTCCATTAAAAACTCGAAAGCTACTTATTAAAAAATTCTCATAACAGGTTTTCTGAACCATCATTTTCCCCATCAGTCACTAAATATTATTACACCAAATAGTAGGCTTTGTTAAACACCGAGCTCAAGCTGTTGAACTAAATTCATTTTTTTGGTGTTAAAAAAAGTTTAAGAGTATCATTACTTTTTCAGGGTTCCGTGCCCGAAGGGTGCCAACGGAACCCTATTACTAAGCCTTCGCTGTCCGTCTGTCTGTGAGAGGGCTGTCTGTATCTCATGAACCGTATTAGGTAGAGAGTTGAAATTTTGACAGTGTGTATTTTTACTGCAGATATAAACAACAAATACATAATAAAAAATATATAAAAATACTAGACTACTACATTTTTTTAACCTTCGTAATCGGTCATCGAAGTTAATATACTACATACATATAGTAAAAGTCATATTAATAAAAAGTACATGTACGATGGTACCGAACCTTTCGTATGCAAATTCGACTCGCACTTGACTGGTTTTTATTTTAAATAGATGTTTTAAGTTATTTTCTATTTTTAATATCATTCTAACATAGATTTTTTAAATAATATTCAACATATTAACGTGTCCCTGACTCTGAATTGACAATTCTACACTTAATCGTACTTATGATAAAAACTGGTTCTTCAGGATGAATGGGAAAGGGAACTGGAACGGTTAACAAACAGATTCCAGCAAGAAATGCAAGTGAAAAAGAGAAGACCTGATGCTGAAATTGGTGCTCTTACTCTACGACATCAGCAAGAGAGAGCAGATCTGGAGAAGAATATGACCCTACGGAGAGATAAGAAGAAAGAGAGTTTGACGAGGAAAATGCTAGAGCATGAAAGGTAAGCGTTCACTGAACTTATTGTTTTTCATCCACTTGACTTCAACATTGATTTCCAATACCTGATCATATATTAAATAGACAAAAATATTTGCCAAAGTAAAAATTGAACATTTAACCACAAAAATTGTCGGTAAAAACATTTCGCGTGAAGTTTTTATCCCGTAATATATGTATTTCTTTCTTTATTTCTTTTTAAATATTGACATATCGCGTACAGTTTATTCATACGTACTATAACTAGCCAATTATGGGCCAGTAGAAAATTAACCAATATTAAACCTGGAGAAATTAACTTACATCATATTTAACATTTAAATAAGCTCGGTCACGTCGTAAAAATGGCAACGCGGTAAGTTTGAAGAGATAGTCACTCGATGAGAAGCCACTTTCATTTACAACTCATTTATAAAACCGGATGTTAAATAAAACGTATGAGAATATTGCTTTGAATGGAATATCTGATTACTGCGAATAGACATTAATTATATTTTAAACAGCTTATAGAAGTGTTTAAATTTGTTTATGACCGTTTCTAGATTTATTTATTTGATACATTCTATTTATATTACGATAGCTAAAATATTAATGCCATATTACTAGTTTAAATAGTTAAACACTAATTGCAAGTAATGGATAAAGATTATATCAAAATACGGCATATATATATATATATATATATATATATATATATATATACGGCACATAAGGTAATATATATATATATATATATATATATATATACTTGGATGGGTACTTTAAAAAAAATTTAATACCCAGTTCATTCAGAATATAACTCATATAAGCTCAATTCCAAAATTAAACAAATATTTGTTACCTTATAAATTATAATAAATGTTTATAAATGCAAATCTCAAAATGCAGCAATTCTCAGATGATGAATAATTTTCAATGACTTAATTTTCTTTGCTAGATCATAAAAAATACATTTAATGTGTACAATAAAAGTTGTTATGCTAATCAGTAATAATGATTCTCTTTTCTATCTTTATATAGTACTAGGTAGCTAAATATAACTAACTTGATAAGAAACACTATTAAACAAAAAGGCACACGACTTTAAAACTACTTTAAATAATAATTATTGCACTCATATGCATGTTTCTTTTTTTAATTTAAAATTCATATAGACCCGATATCCATAAGAAAATAATTATAAAAATCGATTTACAGCTAGCACAAATATCCAGCAACATAGATACAAAAAATACAGCTAAATTAAATACCTTCTTTTTGAAGTCGGTCAAAAAGGGCAAATCAACACACCTCATTTTTATGGCATTAGTAAGGGTTAACTGTTATATTTACAGAGCAGCTACAGCAGCATTAGTGGAGAAACAAAGTCATGAGATGATGGAACTGATTCAAGAGAGAAGGTCTGAATACATGGCAGCATCATCCATATACCTCGATGGGGAGGAAGCTCCCCCATACCCCGCGCGTGCTCCCGCTCCGCAACCACCCCTAGTATCTAAGTTCCACATATATACAGATCCCGCAGAATTTGCTGATGTTGACAAAATTGCAATTTCGGTAAGTTGTAAATTAACCTTAAGTTGTAGTATTAAAATTAACTTTTACCTATTAATTAAAGTTGTAAAACCTAATTTATAGGTAAAAGAAGAAAAAAAATTGGAATTCTTTATCAGAAAATGAATGAGGCAAATGATGTTTTAATTTATAATATAATCACTTAATTGTATATTTAAATAAATTAAGTAAATTCAAATTAATAATTTTTAGCAGCTTAGTGGTAACGTGCTCGTTATGAAAGCTAAGTGAACCAGTTCGAGCCCGGGATTAGTATATCTGTAATTCTCTTTTAAGAATAATTTTTAACATGATTACCACTTGCTAATACGAACGAAAATCCGCAAAAGGAAATCCCGCACTTTTGAGAGATTCTGATTTTCGAAAAATGTGTAAACTTCCCCCAACCCGCTTAGTCTCTATTGAGTGGAGTCTAGAGGCCTATGCTCAAAACTGTGACATTAAAACAGCTGAATTATTTTTTATATTATTTCTCTTCAAACAGGTAGCACAAGAAGACCAAAAGACATTTACCGACCTCGTCAGGCAGTTAGTAGGGAGATGCGTAAGTGACGTCGAAAAGGCGCGTACCATATTCCGATGGATCACTGTCAAAAACCTTAATAATATACAATTTGATGATAATCTAAGAGGAGATTCGCCTTTAGGCTTGTTGAGAGGGATCAAACACGGAACAGAGAGTTACCATGTCCTGTTTAAGAGACTGTGCAGGTATTGATATATTTACACTTATTATATAGTTATGAGAGGCTATTAATAAAGTTGTATATCGCTAGAGGCTAGAGCTGACATTGGAGGATAAAAAATTATAAGGATAAAAAAATCCTATGTTTTATTGGTTTGCTACCTATATTATACTGCTATCGGCTACGTATTATGTGCTGGTCTAGGTCATATTCTAATAATAAAAGGGAATATTATGCATGATTTTTTATACAATAGTTTACATAGTTTTAAAATTGTAAAAAAACCAACTCTAAAAAACTAAAAATATTTCATCGATATCACACGTAATATTCCCTATTCTACATACGGATTTTTATCCAAATCTATCCAGCTATTACTGCGTGCATAAGTAACAAACACACAAATACATACATACAAAATTCCTCATAAATATTAGTAATCTGATAAATAAAACACTTTGCCCACAGCTACGCCGGCCTACACTGCGTAGTGATCAAAGGCTACAGCAAGTCGGCGGGCTACCAGCCGGGCGTGCGCTTCGAGGACAATCGCTTCCGCAACTCGTGGAACGCGGTGTTCGTGGCGGGCGCGTGGCGCTTCGTGCAGTGCAACTGGGGCGCGCGGCATCTCGTCAACGCGAAGGACGCGCCCAAGCCCGGCGTGCGTGGCAAGAGCGATAGCTTAAGGTTTGTTTATTGTTATCATTCCAATCTATTGATAACGTCTGGTGGAGAATGTCCAATTGTGTTTATTCTCCATTCTCTCATATTTGGTAGATAAAAATCTTGAAATCTCAAAATGTATTTCAAACTGATGTTTTGTGTTCTAAAATATATAGTGGTGTAGTTTTAATACAAATATTGTAAATTAGTTAAAATGCTATTTTTATATCAGCACGAGACGCCAACGTTCTATTATTTCCTCTTCGCCTATTGTCAGCTAAAACTTTCCTAATTGTCAACATGTTTCTTGCAAAGGAGTAAATATTAGTTGGCAATGCAAAATATGATGATTCAAAAGTGCTTGTCTATTTAACCGACTACCAAAAAGGAGGACGTTCTAAGTTTCTGTATGTTTTTTTTTATAAATATTATTTAGATTTTGATTGATTCGATTTCAAATGATGGATAGTAATCCACCCTCCACATTTTTGCTACATTGAGATCTTCTAGCTTCTTTTGTAACTCATTTCATTTATAACATAATATTTCACCATCTTAACTTTTCTTGCATAAACTGTAACTCCTCAAGCAACCAAATTCCACTAGATTAAATCAAAGAATTTTTTCCCACCTTCCAGATACGAATATGACGACCACTACTTCCTAACAGACCCACGCGAGTTCATATACGAGTTCTACCCACTACAGCCTGACTGGCAGTTGTTGAAAACGCCTATCACCCTCCACGACTTTGAAGAACTGCCTTTTGTTAGATCACTGTTCTTTAGATACGGACTGTACTTCAGTGACCCGAATACTAAAGCTGTTATGTTCACTGATTCTACTGGTAAGTAAGCTTTTATACATTTTTTCAGATTTTAAAGATCTCTAAATTTAATGAAAGAAGCGACTTTTTTTATATCCATATCCATACTAATATTATAAATGTCAAAGTGTGTTTGTTTGTTTGTCCTTCTTTCACGTCGAAATGGAGAGACGGATTGGCGTGCTTTTTTGTATGAAGTTAGTGGGAGGGGTGGGGAGTGACATAGGCTACTTTATACCGCGGGAGATTATCCAATTCCCAGGGGAAAACACGTTATAATACAATCCAAAAAAATATTTATGATCAGAAGTACCTACCTACTTAAAACTTGGTATTAATGCTCTTCAATAAAATTAAATAAATACGTGTTTTAGAATTTTTCGAAATTCATTCTACTAGGATATAAAAATATACTGTGAACAGGTGCAGCGACGATGCGTATAGCAATGCCCGCGCACATGCAGAGTTCCCTCATCTTCCACTACAACCTCAAGTTCTACGACACGGAGGGCGACGGCTTTGACGGCGTCAGTCTTAAGAGATTTGTTATGCAGGTGAGTCTTACAAAACGTACATTCTAATCATAGTTATAATAATGTTCTACTGACCGATTTACATGCTCAGTCAAGACCATAAAAGTTTCTACAATTTAATAATACATAGAATAATGCGAGCAAAATAAGAAATAATGTGTACAATTGACAATTAATTGCAATACAAAAATACAGTAAATAAAAATTGATAACTTATTGATTTATTCGCGAGTATATTTTCGCTAATTTCGTATAATAATTGTGCCGTACCAGTTAGAACAGTACAATATAGTTGTTATTGGAGTGCACAAGTTAAAATACTTATAAGTTTTATGTACTTTAATTGCTAAAGTTACATATAATTTTGACGATTCTAACTGGCCACCTTCGGCTCAGTGTCTTAAAATTCTCACGTAAAAAATGTAGCGACGCATCGTCTCGAAAAGCTATCGCGCAAAGTAAGCAAAACAAAAAAAATACGTGAAATCGTACAAAAAATGTGAGAATTGTACGATAGAATATTGTAGTAAATTGTGTATTCTATCCTTAAGGTTCTTTTTTATTATTATTGTTATTAAAAAAATTAAGTAAACTCTTTAATATAATGTAAAGTTTTAAGATATTTTTATAAAATATGAAGCATGTTGTGTTCTCCTATAATTGTGAGTGTATATAGGTAAGTATTGTTGATGTATTAGTGTAAGTTTTTTGTGTACTAACGTTGGAGTTCTTAATAAATAAAATAAAACAATGAAACTCCACCCCTCCACCCGCAGTCGGTGGTGGGCAACGTGGTGTCGTTCCGCGTGCACGCGCCCTGCAGCGGCGCCTTCCTACTCGACATCTTCGCCAACGCGGTGACGCCGCGCGAGTACCTCACCGGCGAGCCCATGAAGTTCAAGAGTGTTTGCAAGTTTAAGGTCAGCTTCTTGATGTTTACTTATATTCACATACGATAGTTTAAATTCAATTATCTAGTTAAATGGCTTCAAAGCGTGCCCGGTTGAGTACAGATAACTTCGCCAATGTCAAATAGAATACGCCGATTTAAAAAAATCACATTACAATTTTAAGACTTACAATGTTGTGTAATTTTGCTGTGTATTTTTTTCTTACTAAGGAAGATAACAGGAAATTACAAATATACTTAATTATATATATACAAAACAAATGTACCTACCGTATTATATTACATCATTTTTAACCCGTTTATAGACGCTTGTCAACAGATGAAAGATATTTAACTAAACTTAACTATGCTCGTTAGCATTATTGTGATTAGAATACCTACAAATGAAATCGTATTGAATGCCAATCAGTTTTGGCCGACTCTGAAAAAGGAGGGTTTAAGTATGTCTCTTCGCCAAAATATTGATAAAATGAATTTCAATAAAATGTTACACCCCTAATAATAGAGAAATTTGAAGAATTTTTAATCAGGCACTGTCTGTAACAAATATGTAATAACGTTTGAGACGTCTAAAATCTTAGTCTCCCGTGCCATGATTGCTATAAAGCATTCAAAACATCAGGAACCAAAAATCAAAATAAATCCGTGGAAATATCCAAAAAATTATATCTGTCTATTATTATCTTTATATTTTATATTATTATTACAGATCTGCTGCGCAGAGCTACAGACGGTAATGGTGCCGCTGCCGGACTGCGCGAGCGGCGAGTGGGGGCCCACCAAGGCGACGCGGCTGTTTGGACTCGTGCCTATCACGCACCAAGTAAAAAACAACTTTAGTTAACACGTTTTTACTTACTTAATAAAAGTAATTCATCCCTTTTAACGTCCCACTGCTGGGCACTCGCCCTTTAATGCGAGGGATATGGTCATAATCCACACTGGCCAAGTGCAGGTTGGCGGACTTCATACGTTTTTTTATGTTGGGACATTAACACACGGCACCATCTAGTTCCATGGTAAGCTACTAGGCTTGTGCTATGGATACCAGATAGTGAATACACTACACATATATAACTTTAAATACATACATATTATAAATATAAACACCCATGACTGGAGTACAAACATTCGTGCTCATCACACAAATAAATGCCCCTAGCGGGACTGAACCCGCGACCGCTACCGAGTAGGGTCACTACAAACTGAGCCAAACGTGGCGTCAAATTTACTTTACTTCCACATAGAAATTTTGTACGTGCGAAACCCGGATTTGAACCCACTTCACTTGGATATTCAGATGAACTACTGCTATACTGCTATAATGCATATTTACTAATTTTTAACCTACTTCTAATTGTCATACCAATGTAAGTTTTTTTTATGTGAATTTCAGATTAATGCTATCGATGCTTGTTTTTTTGAGTTTATAAATTATAATTATATTATTGTGTGAATAGGATTGTCGTTATTTTTACCATCGTTTGCACGATATGATTTTTTACCGGCAACTTCTCTGTTTCTATCTTTAAAATAACAAACTTCCATAGAATTTGACACGTTCATAAGGAAAGGAAGTTTCCAAAATACTTTCTTAGAATCTTCATTATTAAAAGTTTAAATTCTTATGCAAAAATATTTAATAATATTTATTGTGCTTCTAATCTAAAGCTTAAGATATACATACATAGATACATATATTGGCTGTGTAGATTATTATGTTGATTATAGATTATTATATGTATTACCTATATTAATTAAATATTTATGAAATTCACAGGAAGCCCTGGTATTCGCGGGTCGTGAGCTAGAGATTCAGTTCCGCATGTCGCGCCCACTCGCAGACTTCATGGCGACGCTACACAAGAACGGTGTCGACGAGAAACGCCTCTCTAAATATGTGCAGCAAAACGTGTCCGACGATATTGTTACGTTCTATATTACATTCCCGGAGGAAGGTAAAATTTCGGAAATAATTAATAAAATTATTTTAATTTTTATGTATTTAATTGTATAAATAAATGAATATGTTGGGACATTAACACAATACCATCTAGTTCCATGGTAAGCTACGAGGCTTGTGTTATGGATACCAGATAGTTGATACACTACACATATATAACTTAAAATACATAGATATATAAATATAAACACCCATGACTGGAGTACAAACATTTGTGCTCATCACACAAATGAATGCCCCCAGCGAGTCTCGAACCCGCGACTACAAACTGAGCCAAACGTGTCATCATGTAGTCTAAGATCTTGAGTAAGACCGCCCTTCGCTTACTGGACGAAACGGATTTTGTATTATATAAATATAATCCATAAACAAAAATCACTAAACCGTAAACGACTTTCTGATGTACTATGTAGTATTTTGCCTACTTACTAAAACTATCAAAAGGTACAAATTCGAGTCCCACGATTTATATAGGTTCTTTGTTATTCAGCTTATGTCAAAAATACAAATAGATATAGCAACACATAGATATAGCAACAAATTACCTATATTTTGGGTACAGGATAAGCTATCTACCATTCCAAATTTCACTCAAATCTGCTTAGCATTTACAAAGTAAATAAGTAACAAACACACACACTTACACTCATTTACTAAAAAACTTTGGCATTAATGATATCGATGTGATTTTCAGGGCAATACGGATTAGACATATACACTCGAGAGCGCGGCGGACCCACGGCCATACATCAAAACGGATCCACAGAGAAAGAGAAACATCTCCTCACACACTGCTGCAAATATCTCATAAACAGTAGCAAAAGGAATTGATATTCCATTACTGTCACATTTTTTAAAAATCACGGTCTACTAATCCATATAGTTGTTTAACAAAAACGTTTAGAGGACAGTCGCATTGAAAACGGAGTAAAACGCAAATTGTGCACCAGAGACTTTTATATAAAAATGTCATACACACTTTTATATGACAATAGGCAGATGATACAATTTCTCTATATATGAAACTAGTGGTTGATTCCCCATACAAATTTTCATCCCCATTTTTACCCCCTTAAGGGATGATTTCCGTGATAAAAACTATCCTATGTCCCTTGTCTCTCAAACTATCTTCTTACCAAATTTCATCTAAATCAGTTCAGTAGTTTCAAAGCCTATTCAATACAAACAAACAAACAAACAAAAAATCACATCTATCCTCTTTATAATATTAGTATAGATGTTATGAGTCCTCAGTATGAATATCTCTTTCTCTAAACGGATCAATACTTAATATCTACCATGTCTTCTCCATTATATACATTGGCGAAGTAAATTGTGCCCAAATGGCACGCCTGTGTGTACGGAACAAAGAATTGAATTCAATTAACGGACAATGGGTGAAAAGAAACGGTTCCAGGACTGACGGTTATAACTCAGGCAGTCAGTGCAAGAACAGCCTAACCAACTTTTTTTTCCACTTAAATACTACAAAGTATTCTAAATATGGTAAAATTTAATTTACCAAAGACCTGGGTGCAGTTTTATTTTAAATAAAAATGCCGCAAAAAATCATTAACAGCGGAAGAAAATTTACATACGGTTTGTATAATGTATTCCAAAAATTTTAAAAATATTTAAAATACAAAAATGGCCTAACCTATATTTCTTTTGAAAACTAGTATTAGTACTATTAGATGTCTATAAGAAATTTAGTTCAAAAGAAAATAAACTATAAACGCAAAACTCAAGTTAGCGCTAAATGAAAAACTATAAATAAGATTCAAAATATATGTAAACATTTAACAGCCATTTTCACCAAAGGAGCTGTCAGCGGGTTAGTTTACTTTTGCGCTGACGACCTCAACTATACTACCTACGAGACTTAACCCGTTCGCCATAAAAATGGGTAATTTTTGAAAACCCATGGCTTGAGCGAGATTTCCGTAATGATCAAAAGCGTTCACTTACTATATTCATTTTTAAACTGTGTTAATAATACAACTTTTCTATACAAAATATAATTGACATTCATTGCAATTGCAAATTTAAAAAAAAATTAAGATAACAATTATTGTATTTTTTGTATCTGTTTTATCAAATGTAATATGGTAACAAAAATGACGCCAATATCTTTTTATTAGAATCTATAATTTTGAAATAATATTTTCTAAGTGTCTTTAAATTAAAATATAAAAAATGTTATAAAATTTTATATTTGGCTTTTTCAAGCTAGTCGCTGTTGCGAAGTAGATTTAAGTATATTTTAACGAGAACTATATCCAAATGTAGATAGTAATAGTAAAATAAAAGCCGTCCGTTTGTGTATGTATCATTTATAATTAATACAATTTACATATTATACAGATCTTTTTGTAAATGATATTAATATTATAATGTTATTATTAAGTACTCTAGGTTGTGCTTATGCAATCGAATTGCGTTTCGTAGTTTTAAGACTTGTAATTTTATTCGAAATATTTTCAGTAGATATTAACTTAATAAGGATAAATACATTGCTCTATATAGTAATCGTACATTGTAGCTTTTTTCAATCAGTTTTTAAAAAATTTAAAACTGCCTTATGTACATTATTGACGATTTAAGTACTTTTAATGGTGCAAGTAAAAGCCGAAGTTAAGTGAATAAAAAAATCTACAATGTGCAGTAACCATATATGTTATAGGTTATATTTGATATAATGAAAATGTAAAGAAAAGAAAATTGTAGAACAGGATAAATGTTATAAATGAGACAGACCACTTTGCTAATTATTTTATAGAAATAAGGAAGAACTAACACTTTTGTACCAAAATGAAATAATGCAGAACTAGTGGGTTTGATGGATTTCCTCCAGCAAAGCCATTTATATGGACTTTAAATAACATCAAGGAATTATTTATTTACTATAAAGTCTTCGATCATGACAAGTATAATTTATCACTATAAAAACTCCTTTATAAAAGTAGATTCTATTGGTTATCTTTTGATATTTCACTTAGTTTTCAGAAAAAAAATCATATATGTATGTGATATTTCTATTATATGCATCATAGATATGCATCGATCAAAAAAGTACTAGATACACAATCCCATGCAAAAGTTCCCTTAAAACTGTCACCGATTGTATTTAGGCAATTAATATAGTTGAAATAAATATACACAATGTAAATTGAACCTTAAATGCAAGTCTTATGCCCGATTTCACCAATGTCACCTAAGTTTAAGGGATCCCCTAAGCATGGTTAGGGGGCTCTTAGGGGACAGTTTCTGTTTCACCGAGTTAGGGGTCACCTAAATATTAAAAGGCCCCCTAAATTTAGGTGCTCGAAATATGGGCTTCAAGACGATCGTAAAATGAAATTTAATTTAGGGGCTTTTAAGCTAGGGATCTCATACGTAGGTAGTAGCTTATGGGTTGTTGGTGAAATCGGGCATTAAAGTTGTTTTACAAAAAAATAATTAAAAACGCGCCCAAATGTTTAAACGAGCGCTCATCCTGTGAGGACATTTTTTGTCTCTGATTTTGTATCTTGTACTTTTTTGATCGATGGTAGATACGTGATATACCAAAGTAGGTAAATCGCAATATCTGAATGAAGAAAAAAAATAGATGCTCTCTTCTTACATTAACTAACATAAATAAAGAAATTTTAGAAGTGTCAATTTAAAAAATATACTTTTATTGCCTATTGTAGTGCATTATCTGTTTTAGCACATCTTTATGTCATGTCAATATTGAAAAAAATAAATAATTGCAAAGGTCCAGTAAAAAGGACCAATTCAACTCTCAAACAGATCACTCTTACGCTTAACATAAAATTAATTAAGTATTATAATAAAACAATTTTAACATATATTATGATATACGTAATTTATATTATATATTTTATTAATAATAATGTACACGACAGTATGTAAATTTTTCACAAAATATATGGCATGTTATTTTTCTATATATTTGTATTAATCAGATCCAATAAATTACCTTACATTAGTTGAGCACCTAGTCGAGTGGGACGGAGAGCTTACATATAATTCATTCTAAAAACTATAAGACATGAATAATGAGTATACTATTTGCCAAATTTAATTTAAATAAATTCATACTTCAAATAAGAATTAATATATAATGGCAATATTTAAATTGTTTTTTTTTTTAAGTAAAACTTCTTTATGCGTGACTTCAGAAGTGAGTGTGAAATTTATTGTTATTATTTTTTTTTAAATATTATAATTTATATTTTTAATAATAATTATATCACTTATACAAAAAAAAATATTACTAATTATAATTTTATAAAAAAATATTATATTTATACCTTAATTTGTTTTGATTTAATTGCGGTATCTGCCACAGCACCAAAGAAGTTTTACTTCAACCGCGCGTAAAGGTTACACACACTCATTTTTTTATCCATTAATCCATAAGTCCATAAGTCGAATCAAAACAAAATTCGTTACCAGCGAAATTAAAACATATAAAAAAAAATGAAATAATTCAGTCACTACATTTATATACATAATATCATTCAATTAAATTAAACAAATTTAAAATTGTCATACAAATTATTTACGCATACGCTAGCGACTGTCCACCATAATTCTATAGTAAGAATATCTAGCGTTATCTATACTTTACAAAGACTATTTCACAGTAAGATTCAGAATTAATACATATTATATCCATACTAATATTTAAGTTTGTTTGTCCTTCTTTCACGTCAAAAACAGTGACGGATTGGCGTGATTTTTGGTGTGGAGATAGTTGGAGGCCTGGAGAGTGACATAGGCTACTTTTTACCGCGGGAAATTATCTCATTCCCACGGAAAAACATATAATACAACCCACATTAACTCATCATACTTATGTACATATAGGTTATCTATTCCATACTAAACGTCAAAACATACCGAGGGACAAACCCATGCAAAGCAAGGATGAGTCGCTAGTATTATATAAATACATATCTATAGTCTAGACGAGTCCCTTAGAAGCATTTAACGTAGCACGTTGTTCTACGCCTCTTATTAACGTTCCTAACAATCCCTCCATTTCATTAGCTGTTTCACGTAGTTGAGTGTTATCGAAACAGGAATCTGTAAAAGAAATATTAAAACAACATAATAGATAATTTATTTTCAAAGAAATTATGTAACTGAATACGATGGGTTTGATTCTTGCAAAGATAATTTTTGGCGTGGTATAAACTATAGATTAAAAGATTTTTTTTAACTTGAACTCAATGTTGGTTTTAAAAAGCGATCATAAAAAAATCACCATAAGTCATTATTTATTTAAAAGAAAACAAGACTTATAATTTCGTTTACAGACTTGCATATATAAATTGTAAAATAAATAAATTCATAGGCGTGCAGCTATTTGACCTCATATGTCTCTTGAAAACTTGCTAGGTTCTCTCAGACATGCAGATTTCCTCACAATATTTTTTTTCACCGCAAGACAAATTGTAATTATGTTGCAAATGATTGGCATATGAAAATATCAGAGGTGCGAGACCCGGGATTTGAACCCGCTTAATTCGGTTTCCCAATCGACCGCGTTACCTCTGAGCTACCACTGCCGCCTGCACATTCATGTATAATATGGTTAAAAAGGCCTGAATACATACATACATACACATTCATTACACGCGTTATTGGTACTTATTTTAAGATTACATTAACACACAGCACCATCTTGTTCCATGGTAAGCTACAAGGCTTGTGTTATGAATACCAGATATTTGATACACTACACGTATATAACTTTAAATAAATACATATTATAAATAATATAATATAACGGTATAACTATAATATACAGACCGTCCATAGCAAAGTTATGTGTTAGTATTTGCTGAAGGCGGTCGAGCACGGTGTCGAGGTCGGCGTTGAGGGCACGCATCTTGTGGTTGCTGGCCGCCACGCTGTGCAGGTCCGCCGCGTAGCGCTGCTCGGTTGCACTGAGACTCTGTGTGGTTATGGTTGTTTGTGCTCTGGTTGTTTCTGTTTCTGGAATTGGTTGAAATGAAATAAGCACTTTTGAAACCATACATCTATACAGATAAATAAAATTAAAGTGTCTGTTTGTAATGTCAAAATAACAGCGTTTTAGTAAATGCTTAAGGAATTATATACGGTACTTATAAGAAAAACACATTTTTTTAAATTTTTGTCTGTCTGTTTATTCCAGCTAATCTCTGAAACGGCTGAACTGAACGGGTTTTTTACTGGAAGATAGCTGATGTTACAGGGAGTAACATGGGCTACTTTTATTTAAAAAAAAAAAATATGGTTCAATCATATCATATATCAATATAATTTGAAGAACGTCCGTGTCACCTTCCAAAAACCTTCCGTGCCCAATATTGAAAAACTAAAAATGTTATGCAAGATAATAAGTGTCAACCAGGTGGTCGTAACGTGCCTGGTCACTTAATTTTGATTTTTTTTCCACATGTTGCACCTCTTGGATTTTAATGAAACTTAGCATGCTGTTAAACAATATATAGACAATTATTATGTATTTTTTTCAAAGTGGTAATTTTATTATATATGATAGAAATCGATTGACAAAATTTGTATTTGCTTTTTTTTAATACTTTTATTTAGGCTTGGCCCATAGGAGACAGCTATAAAATAAACTATAAAGCGTTTTATAACACTTACATTTAGTTTTATTTTGCTAGCTTTGAAATTAACTAAGATATATCGCTTTGAAAAAAATTCGCCCCCAGACACTTTTTTTCAAATAGCTCCTCTATTAACTAAGATATAGAGCTAATATCTACTGGATCAATTACTATTAGTGTCCTCTACAATAAAACATTGGTTACGATATAGGTTCCTATCGGGGGCAGTTTCGCTATAGAAGTACGGCTAGACCCTTTGCATAAAGTATTATGTGGAATAATAAGAATAGGTAAATAGGCAATTTATTGTGTAAAAAATGGCATTTTTTGATTAAAATTTACAAGATTAACTATCTAATACATACCATTATACCAATTACTCATATCATTCATGGACACAGAAGATATACTGTCAGAAGTGGCATGAACCACTACAGGTTTCAATGCGTCACCAGACATTGTTAGTAAATTCTGACTCTCCGGTTTTGAGGCTACAGAAAAGTTTCCAGAATCCATACTTAAAACCCTTGGCTGGTTAACATTTTCAGTAATTTTTGATTGTTTCTCATCAACTATTGGTATGGGACTGAAGAGATCGAATGCTTGAGGTCTGTCATTTGCATTTGTATTTGGATCAACTTGTAGATTTTGTGGGTTGAGTAAGTTATCCTATAAATATTTATAATATAAGCATTCATATATAAAACATGATACACATTTCCTAACAAATATCTTTTCAAAAAGTGACGTCGACTCGTCATGTTATGACACTGTCTCTCCCGTAACCATGATTGCTGTAAAGCATTCGAAACGTCGGGAACCAAAAATCAAAATGACTCTGCCAAATAATCCGAAAAGATAGTTTTATTTGAAATGTCAAATATTCGCGTAAATCTAAGAAAGTTGTCATAGAGAATACTGTCTGGCAATAAAATTTAAATATAAGAATATAATTTTGATAGATGTCGTTAAAAATAAATGTGTCAGGTTGTGTTAATAAATTGTAAATTGAAATAAATAAAACTATGCTTATTTAAAAAGGGACTTTATTAAAGATAACTCCACTGCGATAAAACTACTCTCTATAAAAGGTTATGGGCCGTGCGTAAACGCGAGAAATCGTATATACGAAAAAGAGAAAGATGAGCCATCATGTGCACATAGAGCCATTAAAAAGAGAAAATTACGATACATGGAGAATTCATGCAAAAGCTCTGTTGTTGAAACTTGGTCTTTGGAACTATGTTTCTAATAAAATTAAGAAGCCAATAAGCGAAGGCGACGAACTGAGCAAATATATAGAAAAAGATGGGTTAGCATTAGCTGAATTATTTCTTATTATATCTCCAAGCGAACTAAAACAAGTAAAAAATTGTCAAACAAGTAAAGAAGTCTGGGATACGCTTGAAAATATATATAATAGTAAAGGTCCCGCTAAAAAAGCAACCCTGTTAAAAGAATTGATATTAAGAAAAATGAAAGACAATGACAGCATAGTTGATCATTTAAACAAATTTATGGATATTGTCGATAAACTAGCCGACATGGATATAATAATTAATAAAGATTTATTAAGTATAATGCTGCTATATAGTTTACCACAATCTTTTGAAAATTTTCGCATAGCCATAGAATCTAGAGATGATTTACCAAATCCAGATAGCCTGAAAATAAAAATCATTGAGGAAGCTGAAGCACGAAAAAATATGGCTACTCCAACTGATGGGAACTCAGAACAAGAGGTACTGTACAGCAAGCAGCAAAGAAAAAATAAGAAATATATTACTGAATGCTACAAATGTCATAAAAAGGGGCATAAAGCGAATGAATGCTGGTCAAAAGTGAACAAAACTAAAAGCAGTGCGAATTATTCCATAGAAAACATGTCTAAATGCTAATAATAATAAAGAAAAAGCCAGAAAATGGTGTCTTGATAGTGGATGCACGTCACATATGACTCATGAATTGGAAAGATTCCATAATGTAGAAAAAGAAGACTATAAAACTATAAGGTTAGCTTCAGAGAACTGTACAGCACAAATTGAAGGTCGAGGTTCAGTGAAACTGAACATAAAGGAAATACCTGGTCTACAACTAGATGAAGCCTTGTATGTACCGTCGCTGACTACAAATCTTATGTCAGTAGGAAAAATGACAGATAAAGGTGCAACAGTTTTATTTAAGAAGCAACAAGCAAGCGTAATGCGAAATGGTCAAATTCTGTTAAAAGCAGAAAGAAATGAAGATGGTTTATACTACGTTAAAGAAAATTTAGAAGAGAAATCCAACTATTGTGAAACAAATAAAATGCAACTATGGCATAGAAAACTAGCACACCTTAATGAGAGGCAAATGAGAATAGCTCTTGATAAAAAAAGTATGGAAGGCTTAGAATTTAATAAATCTGATACAGTTAGAGATTGTGTAGTCTGTGCTAAAGGTAAGGCAAAGAAACTACCGTTTAATACATGTAAAAATGAGCAACGGACAAATCATAGATTAGAAATTGTACATACTGATATATGTGGTCCCATGAGACAGCCATCTAAGGGAGGTTCAAAATATTTCATCACATTCACAGATGATAATTCGAGATATACACGAGTATATACAATGAAAACTAAAGATGAAGCCCTATCAAAATTTATAGAATTTAAAAACGAGGCTGAACGATTTACAAAAAATAAAATAATATATTTACAAAGTGATAATGGGACAGAGTATATTAACAAAAGATTTGATAATTACTTAAAAGACAAAGGTATCAAGAGGAGACTTTCCGCACCATATACGCCAGAACAAAATGGATTAGCAGAAAGAAAAAATAGAACATTGCTTGATAAAGCTAGATGCATGCTGATAGACGCTAATATGAAAGAAGATTTTTGGGCTGAAGCAATTAGTACAGCTAACTACTTGGCGAATCGAAGTCCTTGCAGCAGCATTGATAATGCGACTCCGTTTGAAAAATGGGTAAAGAAAGTACCATCTGTGAGGCATTTTCACATATTTGGGGCTAAAGCATTCGTATTAAATAAAGGAAAGAAATATGGAAAATTTAAAGCCAGAGCAACAGCTGGAATTTTCATCGGATATTCCGAAAATCATAAGGCGTACCGGATATTCAACCCGAAAACAGACAAGGTGATAATCAGCAGAGATGTTAAAGTATTAGATAAAATGTTTTATGAGAACGAGATGAAAGAAGAAGAAAATCAAAAAGAAATTGATAAAAAGGAAATAGAAGTTATATTTTTTCCAGAAGAACATAATGAAGAAAACAATGATAAATTAATAGAAAATGAAGGAAATGGGTCAGAACATGATTTTAACAATGATGAATTATTCCTAGATGCAACTACAGAAATAGACGAAATAAATAATGACATGTGTACAGATAATGAAGTCGAAGCAACGACTAATAGTATAAAAAGACAGAGAAAACCACCAGCATGGCATCAAGATTATGAGATGGATGCTGAGCAATCATTCCTCTGTGAAATAGATGAAAACAGTGATGAATGGGAAGATGCAATAATAAACGAGATAGAATCTCATCTTAAAAACAATACTTGGACAGTTGTACACAAGAACGAAAGCAAAAATTTAATAGATAATAAAATGATTTTGAAATATAAATATAATGCACTAGGAGAAATAGATAGACGAAAGGCACGACTTGTAGCGCGTGGATTTGATTACACAGAAACATTTGCACCTGTTGCAAAAATGAGTACTATTAGGCTACTCATTGCACATGCGATTGAAAATGACATGAAGTTATCCCAACTAGATGTGTGTACTGCATTTTTAAACGGCGATATAGACGAACAAATTTACATGAAGATGCCGAAAAATTTGGATAAATACTTAAAAATGATAATAGCAAATGGAAAAGATAAAGAATTAATAAGAAAAACAAAAGAAATGCTATTAGATATAAATAGATATAAAAATAATGGGATATGTAAATTAAATAAAGCCATTTATGGGTTGAAACAAGCAGGACGACAATGGTTCTTGAAGTTACATAATAAATTGATGGAAATCGGATTTAAGAACTCTACAGCAGATCCTTGCTTATATATTTTAGAAAAAGAAGGTGAAAAGCTATTAGCAAACATTTATGTGGATGATTTAATACTGGCATATAAATCAGAAAATTTGTTAAAAGAGGTCAAAATGAAATTACAAAAAGCTTTTCAATTAAGAGATATGGGTTCGCTACATCATTGCCTTGGCATACAATTCACCCATGTAGGGGGAGAAATGAGGTTGTCACAGACAAGTTATATTGAAAACTTAATAGAAAAATTTAACATGGGCGAATGTAAGCCGGTTTCAACGCCGATGGAAACAGGTTTAAAATTGGAAAGAGCACAAAAAGAAGAAGAAATGGAGAACATACCATACCAGGCATTGATTGGTTCTTTGATGTATCTGGCTATAGCTACGAGACCAGATATTATGTTTACAGTAAGTTATTTGAGCCAATATAATACTTGTTTTGGAAAAACGCATTGGCAAGCAGCAAAAAGGGTTTTGCGTTATTTAAAAGGCACGAAGAATGTTAGCATCAGATACAGTAAAACAGGAAGTGCATTAGTAGGAATGGCTGATGCTGATTGGGCAGCATGTACTATTGACCGTCGTTCATATACGGGTTACATATTCAAGTATGGAGGTGGTCTAATAAGTTATGCTACAAAGAAGCAACGAGTTGTAGCTTTGTCAACTGCTGAGGCAGAATATATGGCAATGACTGAAGCCGCAAAGGAAGCGCTACACTTAAAACAGCTTTTGGAAGATATTGGAGTGACTACACAAGCTGTACCAATCTACAACGATAATTTAGCTGCACAGAAGTTAGCCAACAATTTAATGACTGGAAAAAGATCAAAGCATATAAGCATAAGGGAACACTTTATAAGAGACTGTGTCCAAAAGAAACTAATAACAATCCATTATAAGGACACAGACAATATGGAGGCAGATCTTTTAACAAAGGCCTTAACCCAGCCAAGGTTAATAAAACTGCTGAAGATGATAAGGGTCACTCAGACCTGAGGTGACACCCCAAGATCTTCGTGAGGGGGAGTGTCATAGAGAATACTGTCTGGCAATAAAATTTAAATATAAGAATATAATTTTGATAGATGTCGTTAAAAATAAATGTGTCAGGTTGTGTTAATAAATTGTAAATTGAAATAAATAAAACTATGCTTATTTAAAAAGGGACTTTATTAAAGATAACTCCACTGCGATAAAACTACTCTCTATAAAAAAAGTATTATCATCATGTTAAGTTAAAATAAAGAATCAAATTCAAAAATCGAAAGTTCTAATTATCTAAACACAAAATCCGATTTTACGCACACGACTTAAAGTACTTTTTTAAACGAAACAACGTGCGTTTTAATTTTGTCACTTGAAAAGCAATAAACAAGAGATTTAAAAAAGCGCAATTCAATTTCAAATTGTGCACTGTGACACTTTTGAGACAGTAATAATTTGTGTATCTTAAGTTTTTGTATGTAAAGAAATATAAGTAAGGATTTATAAGAACTATTCATTGCTGGTTGATATAAAAAGCATATTAGATATATTTTTATAAAAAATTAAAAGTTAATTATTAATTATTATATAAGTAATCAAAACTTATTGGAAAAACGAGTTGAATAATATAAATAAGTATATATGTATGTATTTATACGAATTTGGAAAATTTAGCAGTTATAATACAAAATTACAAACTTAGTGTGTGCTAAGCGATAACATATGTGCGTCAACTATTTTACATACCTTTAACATTTTTAGTCTATTTATTTGTGTAGACAATTGTTTATAATGTTGGTCTACTTTTGTTTTTAATTCGTCACTGCCACTTTTAGCTACAGCCTCTATTTGTTCTGTCAACTCTTTGATAACTCTGAAAAGTAATAATAAAATGATTTATTACCTTATTAAGTCTGTGTAATGTTTTTTTTTAATTAAAAGATAGAAAGATAAAAGACGTATAAAGTTAGACCAATTTTATGTAGTGTTATCCTAGCCATTTAATTGTTAAATTATGACATAAGTTATTATACAATTAATTATAGAACGCGAACATTTAAAAGGTTATATTGCGAACTGGTACAAGCCAGAGTTAACATCAAACAGCTAAAAATTTTGCGTCGGGAGTAAGATATTTATCCACTTACGAATTCTAGCGTTCGTCCCGTAATGTCATTATTATACAATTAATAATTATGGAACACAAAAATTTAAAAAAATATATTAAGTTAGGTCAATTTTTGCTGGAGTGGACCGTTGGATCAACTCCATGGTTGTTGTGGTCTGCTTCGGCAGACCTGCCGTCGGAGTGTCTTTGTTGAATACGTAAGCTATCCTAAAATACCTCATTCAGACGGGGAATGAAAAATAATGGCCAATTTTTACTTGTCCTCTTATTCTATCCTATTTTTATTAACAATTTTTACTTACTTATTCTCATTTTCCAACTGATTTATAACATCTTGCAGTGTTACAGCTGGGTTTGCTTTATTGCCACAAGCCTTGCCTACAGTAGAGGTGAATATAGCTGGTTTCTCATTTTTCCTTTTAATAGAACCTTGGTTTGCTAAATTTTTATTGCTTTTGCGATTCTTTTTGTTAGTTTTTTTCTTTTTTGTTTTTGTGCAGAAGAAAAAACGTTTCATACCATTGATAAAGCTCAGACACTCAGTTGGTTTTACCTAAAAACATTTAAATATGCCAATATTTATGTAAGGGTTTTCTTTTAAGTTAAAAAATATGAATCCAAGCTAAAATATTCATAGTGGCAATTTAAAATTTAGCAAAACACTTTCACAAATGGGTTCCTTTTGCTCAATAGGGTATTGATAATTAAGACTGTCAGTAGAAAAAATGTACAATTAAATTACCTCTCCATCAATTATTTCTTGAACTAAATGAGTTTTCTTATGACCAGGTGCATTAGATAAATCTTTGTCATATAGATAACACTTTTCACAGAAGAATGTGTTATTGCACTTTGAGCACCTAAACTTCAGCACCTGTAATTTAATAAATAAAACACCATTACAAGAGGCCCAATAGGCAGACAGCCTACCAATGACCATGTTTAGTCGGAAAAATTCAGAAAATGTCTACATCTTGATAACAGGTGACAGATGGTGAAGGATAAGGTGTCTCCTGCTGTAGAGCTCCTTGGACACGATAAGAACGATAGGGAACAAACCTGCTTGTAGTTTTATGACTGATTGCAGATTAGCACAAAAAAAACTTGATAACAGCGCCATATACCAGGTCAACCTATAGATACTATCCAGGTGACCTCCTTAGTACGCAAAAAAAGCATCAAAAGTGGTCAAGTTTTTTTAATTAAGAAGAGAAGAATTATGAACAAACTGAATCATTTATTATATAAATAAAAAGAAAACTTTATATAACCTGTATAAGTGGTTGTGAACAAATCACACAAGTAGCACTTGCACTGGAACAATTCCTACTGGATATAACTCTTTGCACCACAGTGAGCCAGCGAGTACTCGCACATTGTTGTGCACCCCATTCTGCTACAGCTTGCGCACTTATTCCAAGCATACCTGCACTCTAGAAAATAGAAAATGGTATATGTCAATATTTTTTAAAGTGCATTTCCAATTATCGAATTAAGTGTCACTTTGGATGGATCAAATGATGTTAGAATACAAATCATTTATTTATTTTTTATGTAAAATATCTATATTTCTTATTCTTAATTTACAGCTTTAAGGGTTTTAATTCATATAATATACCCAATCCTCCTTTTGTTACAAGTCTTGGACTTGACCAAAACCCACAGAAATTTTTAATAATTCTACAGTAAATTAAAATTATTTATTGTTCAGTAAATTTCATATCAAAACAATAACTTACTTTTTCAAAACAGGAGTCTACATCACTCTGTATGTAATCGCACTGGCATCCAAGGTACTTAGGTAAAGCAGTTACATGTACTAATAATGCTGCTAATCTCTTAGGAGACACACATCCATTGTGGTCGGCACTGCAATTTGCAAGGGCCAACCATTTTTCCGATATAGACTCTTCACTTAACAATATTAAGAGAGTTTTAGCTGCAAGCACTCTTATAGGACTTTTCCTTTCTCTGTAATAATTAGACTTGTTTTAAAAATTATTTTGATATCCTACTAAAATGTTTTAATAAATTATGTAATTATGACTTAAACTCAAAACTGTTATATGGTGTAACTTACTTATCATACACATTTAGCAACAAATTTATTAAAAGGTCAACCGCCAAGTCCACATCGCCAGAGAATAGGCCTTCTTTCTCTGCAGCAAAATATATGTCCGCTAAAACTGCTTCTAGTTCTGCTGTATCAAGAGATAAGCTGCTTTCAGATAAACTGAGCTGATGTCGAGCAAATACACCTGAACTTATACGTAAAGGTGGCACTGAAAATATTTTTTTATTATGTACAAAACATAAACCTAAGCCTCCAGGCTAATAATAATAAATATAAATTTAAAAAAATGAATAAAATTAAGTTTTATCGATAAGTTATTTCTGTATTCTACTCTGTAGTTTACCTTGAAGACTTCTTTGTAATGCAAATACTTTGAATGCAATTCTATATGCACTGTATCTTATGTCGTCGTATTCACCCAAAGTATTTAAAATTTTGCAAAATTTTGGATGGTCATAACTTTGTTCACCGGTTGATTCACTGAAATTGATAATCAAAATAAATTATTTCAATTTATAATATAAAATAAAGGATAGTGAAAGTTTCAATAACTTACATAGTATAACACGGATATCCCGCTTCGTTTTCCACTTTATTCCATTTCAACTTATCCATGTTTATATTATTTGATTAATTTCATAATAAACATTTAAAGAATCAATACTCACTAGATTATAATGTCTTTGTAAAAAAAAAATATTTAAAAAAGCTAAATCTAATCTGTAAAAATTAACCGCCGTAAAAATACAAATATTCAAAAGAGGAAATCTAAGCTTTCAAAGCAAAATATAACCAATAAAGATGAAAGATCTTGTTTTGTACAAAATATATCACCAATACAAAAAGTTCAATTCTTAACGTGATTGGTCAACAATATGGACTATAGTCTGCACGTATCAAGAAGAATTGCACAAATCTACGTAGGTTACACTAGTCTACAGATAATCAAACAAACTTAAGATGAATATTTAAACGAATATAATTTTCAGATTTTACATGTAGTAAAAATTAATAGACCAATATATATTTAGTGTATTATTATTATTTATTATATTTAGACTTACAAAATAATAACAATATTTAAAATATTCGAAACAAAACGTAGTTTTTCCATAAGTACGTTTTCTATGCGCATTTAAAATGTCAAAATACCTGTATCCAATAGAAATTAGGGATTTTTTGTTTACATATTGTAAACACCAATAAGAATTCTTCATTCGAATAAACTTTTAGCTCTCATTTCCTCTTTGTAAAAGAGACGCCATTTTGCAAGCGTCACTTGGCGGCGTGTCGGGTTTCGGCATTTTGAACAAACTTACCCTAAGGCGGATCAAAATACTGTTTTGTTTTTGTGTAATATGTCGTATCAATCTAGTGTAGCGCAAGATACACTATCTGCAGCGCAGCTAGAAATGGCCGGTAACCCTAATGCATTGGCTTTACGTCGGCCATTCGACCCTGTGGCTCACGACTTGGAAGCTAGTTTTCGCTTAACCAGGTTTGCCGATTTAAAAGGACGAAGTTGTAAAGTACCACAAGATGTTTTGTCCAAACTTGTGGAATCCTTACAACAAGATTATTCTCAACAGGATCAAGATCAATTTATGCATGTGGCTATCCCGCGCATCGGCATTGGCTTGGATTGTTCAGTGACGCCGCTCAGACACGGTGGGCTTTGTTTGGTACAAACAACTGACTTTTTTTACCCTTTAGTAGACGACCCTTACATGATGGGTAAAATTGCGTGTGCCAATGTACTAAGCGACTTATATGCAATGGGTGTGACTGAATGTGACAACATGTTAATGTTGCTTGGAGTATCCACAAAAATGACTGAGAAGGAACGAGACGTTGTAATACCCCTTATAATGAGAGGATTTAAAGATTCAGCATTAGAAGCTGGTACGTCTGTTACCGGTGGCCAGACGGTTATTAACCCCTGGTGCACAATTGGAGGGGTTGCAACCACTATTTGTCAACCAAATGAGTACATTGTACCAGATAATGCAGTAATGGGAGATGTGTTAGTACTCACTAAACCTCTTGGGACTCAAGTTGCTGTTAATGCACATCAATGGCTTGACCAACCAGAACGTTGGAATAGAATTAAACTAGTAGTGTCTGAGGAAGATGTAAGAAAAGCTTATCATCGTGCAATGGATTCAATGAGTAGACTTAATAGAATTGCAGCTCGTCTTATGCACAAATATAATGCCCATGGATCCACTGATGTTACTGGATTTGGACTTTTAGGCCATGCTCAAAATCTTGCATCACACCAGAAAAATGAAGTATCTTTTGTTATTCACAATTTACCAGTTATTGCCAAAATGGCAGCTGTTGCAAAGGCCTGTGGAAATATGTTCCAACTTTTACAAGGACATGCACCTGAAACTTCCGGAGGGCTTTTAATTTGTTTGCCACGTGAACAAGCTGCTGCATATTGTAAAGATATTGAGAAACAAGAAGGGTATCAGGCTTGGATTATTGGAATTGTTGAAAAGGGCAACCGTACAGCAAGAATTATTGACAAACCCCGAGTCATTGAAGTGCCTGCTAAAGATTAAGTAGGTTATTAAAAAATGTGAGACATTTACAATAAAAACATTACACATTAATGTTGATGCAGAGCTGGACAAATTTTGAAATTCGAATTGGAATATTTTTATTTTAACTCCATTTTAGTGTTAATGTTTTTTAGGATAAGTGGCTAGAAAGAATTTAAACAATATAAACTAGCTATCTTGTTCTTGAGTTGGTGTTTTAGGTGTAAAATAAGATATCACTATTAACTATAAGAGAAATTATTCCATTAGATACCCTTTTCCAACATTGTTCGTGGCTTGTGGATTGATTCTGCAACTTGTGAAATAAGTATAATTGATTAGAATAAAATTATTTTTCATTTTAAAAGTGTAGTTTTATTTTAAAAAATCTGATTTAATAAGTAACATGTAAAGTAAAACTTGAATGTCTTGTTAAAGAAAATCTATATTATAATGTGCCACTAAAGTGATAAAAAATACCCTAGTTTTGTCTTTCTATTTTTCCCTCAAATATTTTTGCAGTGTTTTCTGTAATTTTTTATTTAGACAGTAATTACTGACAAATTTTACTATGTATTAGATATACTAAAATATGGAATAAAAAGCAAATAGCAGTCAGGTAGAACCTTACATGTAGGTACCTAGCTAATTTAGTAAAAATTTGCTCTAGCAAAGTTTTGATCATAATATAGTATAGTTATTATACTTTAATTTTATCTAATACCTACAGGAGAAATAATTAAAAAAGTTAGTTTTTCTTAACTAAAAATTGAAATAAAAAACTCAAATTGTATATTAAATATATTTGTCACTTTGTGTTATGGAAATAGCAAAAATCCTGAAACCAGCACTACAGGTCAGGCTAGAGCTAATGAAGATGATACAAAAATTACCAATTGCTATCAATAACTTACCTATTTACTTATAATAAATCTATTGCTTATTTTGTTTTATGTGCTTCATAATCTCAATGTGTCATCTCAGTTGCAATTATAATCCATAGCATTTATAAACCAATCATAAGTAAAATTTTAGGTCAGTTAAGAAATTAAAAAAAAAATTAACAATGGCATGTACACAATTGTGAGGTCCTTTCTTTTACAGAGACAAAAATATTGAGGTAAAACAATATTATTCTTTAAAATTAGCCAATGTATTTATTTAGTTTATGCGCTAAATCTTTATAGATTTATGTTTACAGTTTAGGTTGAAACCTTATGCCATTGATAAAAACGAATTTTTAGAAAATTTGTACAATATTCAACAATTACATCATACAGAAAAGATTCCAGTATTACAATGAGATATTTTCTAATAAATGTTGCCAATACTATTACAGTCAGCATTACACTCATTCTATATCCTGACCTGACATAATTTCCTGCACATAAAAATACTGAACACATTATTACCAGTAGTATGCAGACCCTAAGTATCGCTACATTGTTAGCTTACAAATAAAAGAATTATTTAAAAACCTTAAATGACTTGCAAACAAATAATTATGCACACTTATTTTTTGTGGAATGAATAAATTTTTATTTCAAATAAGATGCACAATATTTTTCATGAAAATCATTATTAAAAATCAAAAACTTTTGACAATTGCTAAATGGCACAATGTTAGCTAACTTTTGCGAGAACATAGAACCAGTTTAATTCAATAATCAATATAAAATTAGACTTAAAAATGTGATATACAAATGTTAATACAAAACTGCCAAAGTGTTCACAAAGTCTGTAACTGAAGCACAAAGGAAGTGATGCAATCAAATATTTTCAGTTGATTGGGGAGGTTAAACAAGGCCTCTTTCGTGGTCGACTTTCATCACCATTTTGTTCTATGTGACTTTGATCACGTTTTTTAGGTGAGGTGTTGTTCTGAAATAAAAAACATTTATTATCATTAACATTGAAAAATGACATGAAAAAATTGTCTTCTTCTTCCCCTAGCCCATTTCCCAATCACTTGGGGTCGGCGCAGTACATCTTCTGTACTGCTGAAAGGATTTGGCAAAAGTTTTATGACCGGCCGCCTACCTGACGTCAACCCTCCTTGGGAATGCTATTGTCTCTCTTTGTGTGGATGGTATGGCGGAAGTCTTGTAATATGCACTTTTTATTTTCTTGTCTTTTAAAACTTTTTTATACTATTACTTAAATTTTTAATGCTATTTCTGGATATATATTAAAATAAATTTTGATTACACATGAAAAAATTGTACTATACATTTATTTAATAAAAAAACTAGCACAGCACTACTTTGGTTCAAACAAGTTTTTTATATAACATTTATAACACTGATCTTATTTATCTTTCACTGATTTATGGCTCTTATCTGATGACATATATACCGCCGTCATAATAAAGCAAGCCCTAACAATTTGGTCAAAAATTACTTAAACGCAGATTCGAAATCAGTAAAAAAATGCTACTTGATTGTCTTACTCATAAAGCTCTAAGTCTTATGAATCCAAAGATACCATAACCATTTTCATCATAACTATGTCAAAACTACTATTAAGTAATAAGACAAACGTTCAAATATCTGGGAATCAACTTCTTCAACCTTCTTTTTTATAACGGTATATGTCATAACTCATGTCTATTTATTTATCAGCTTAAGTTTTTATTAATCATAAAATAAGAAATAAATTACCTTTTTCTCCCACTGTTGATGTAAATATCTTAATAGGATATTTGTTTTTTCTGTTACTATAACTAAAAATACAAAAGAATTTAATTAATATAAGTATTAAATCTGTTAGATAACTTCAAAAGAACTCAAATTTATAATAAAGCATATGTTTATGTATCAAACTTTAAATCAGTTCAGTACTACTTTTATCATCTATTCTATATTGATCTATCCATATTGGACTTACTTTTGAAGTTAAGCGACATAAATATAAACTAAATATGTTTACTAATAACGAAAAGTAAGGCACACTTTTCTTTTTAAGCAAATAAAATCTTATACTCAACTTTGTTCAGAAGGAATATCCTTGGTGGGGAGATATATTGAAGGTCTTTTCGAACAATTCCGTATGCCATGATCAGTATTAAATAACGTGAAGTTGTGCTCATCATATGACGGTAAATCTTTCAGGAATTCCATAACCGACTGCAAATATCAATAATGTTTCGTATAAAATATGGATGGAATGCTTTTGTAATTTACAGAACTGTCGTATTTAACAGGTTGATCTTAACATGAGAGTACTCATACCATTGTGATTCTATTTTGAGATTACCAGGTTATAAATACAAAGATTTACAATTTTATGAAACCATAAAACGATAAAATAATCCAAAATTAAATAGATTTACTAAGGGCTAGCAAAAGCAAACCAGAACCAGATGAGAATGACATTAGAAAATGTTGCCTCATTAATCACTGGTATTAGTACATTAACAACTTAGAAATGTATAATTAGAAAAATTCTAAAACATAACCATCTTATTTTAAATTGTAATAAAACATTTATTTTTCGCCAATTTAATTTTTTTTTAAGAATTGACCGACATAATTCGTTATATAATCTTTGTTGCCACATTTTATCTATTTTGGCGGCAATATTCAATATTTCAGAACTTTTTTGCGATTATTTATTTCATAAATTAATTTAACTTTAATTTTTATAAATGCATAGCTTAGTTAATACAAATTTTAACCGAACTTACAATCCTAACGGACGACAAAATGTGTTGTGCGATATTAAAAGATTATTAACATCTAGAGATACAGAATCTCAAAGTAAAGCGTGTGGATATCTGATCGACGCTGTTAATAAATATAATTGTTCTTCAAGTGAAAGAGCACGTCTAATAGAGTATTTATTAGATAACGATATAACTGTATTTCTTTGTGAAGCTACATCAAATTTAGATTCGTCACTTTTTCGGTAAGTGTAATGTTTTCTGTTAGCAATTCAATGTATTTTGTTATTAATCACCTATTTCCACGACTTCGTTTGTGTAGTCCCAAACCAAGTATAACTTCAAAATATTCAAAGTTTACAAGGTATAATGTTTCTTCGTATGACAAGTAGTATAAATAGTCTTGGGTTCGAGTCCCGGGTCGGGCGAAGTTCAGTTATTGATTAGTTCTATCAAGACTTCTCAGTAACAGCCCGAAGTTGGAAAGTTGGCGGTGTTTCACCCCCCAAAAAAGTTAAACTTTCACCGGTCATATCGAAGTATCTTCCCACCGGACTTTGAGAGCGACAGGAATACTCGTTGTGTCTGCACTATAATATCTCCTGCTCATCTAGCAGCCTAGTCTCATTGAGAATGGCCCCCGTGGCCGAAATCGATCAGTAGGACATTATTATTATGCTAAACATTTAAAATATCTATTTATTTTCCATGTTTCTTATTCATAGATCAATTTTGCAATGTATCCGTTTATTATGGCGTGTGAAACGTTTTTTTGAGGAAGAACACGCATCGAATGCCTTATCGGCTATAATACGAAGTCTTGTACACTATACAGCAATCGATGCGTTTAATGCAGTTGAAGGATGCTTGCATTTTATATGCGATCTATTAAATGGGTATTTAAAATTGATTCCATAATAAATTTTTATATATATGTTCATACTATATCTAAAGTAATATTTAATTGTTATTATTATTACTATTTATTTATGATAAAAACAGAAATAATCAAGGAGAGCTATAGATATATTCAAATTTGTTTTATATACTCGTACATAATTCCCATATTTTTTTTTGTTTTTTAGCATAAAGGAGCATGGAACAACATCCGCACTGTCTCACCAAAGCGCTTATAATACAGAGCAATTATTAGCTTGCCTTATATCTTTATCATCTCATATTAATAACAAATCTAACACCATACTATGTAGTGCATTTGTTCTTCATGCGCTTATCTCATACCAACCTCCATCGTTAGATATCAATGGAAAAATAGCGACTTTGCTAGGAGAGGTTTTAGATAAATGGTTTGAGTTACTTATAGGTGGACTAAATCGTATAATTTTGGTTGGGGAAAATGGCGATATAGGTTCCATGCTACTTGTTACTTGTCAACTTGGAATGGATACGATTAGGTAAGTCAGAATTTCTATTAAAAGCATAACTTTATAAAATGATGATGGTGATGTTGGCCGAATTCGGCCACGGCGGCCAATTTGACTGAATCTGAAAGACTGGCCAATTACGTTACAACTGCTAGATATTATAGTGCAGTGTGCATTTATTTCATATAGACATTTTCAAAAGTGCGTGTAGATTAATAGATAATTTTAAAATTAATCGATTTTGATATAATCGCTTTGATAAATAAATTAATGATTAAAAACGATAATACTATTTATTTTAAGAACTTTGATAATTAAATATACAATATATACACTAAATACAATTTCAAATATAATTATCTAGTAACACATAAAAATACATTTTTCATTAGGTTGATAAATGCTTTACAAAAAGCAAAAATGCCATCGGACTTTGTCAACACAGTATTAATTGATGAACAAGAGCTAACAACCCTAAAGGACGCGGCATTAAAAATAAAAAAATCAATTCATAACATTATAAAAGAACTGGTTATTTTTAATAAGGTATAAAAATATATTTAAAAAAACTTTTTTATAAAAACGTATTATAAATATCATCCTATCAAACTCATGAAAATGCAATTTTTGTCAGTATAGTTAAATTTCTTATTTACTTAACATAATATTACATATAGGATAATCAAACCATAATAAGTACAGAGGAATATGGAATATTTCTGAAATTCCTTCTCAGTTTTATATATGAAAATGCTAAAACCGAAGTTTTGTCAGATTTTTGCGATTTCTTATTTTCTAAAGGGTATTTAATTACGTTGCCGCAAATACAAATAATAAGGTAAAAAAACACATTTAAAAAAATGTACTATATTTAAAAAAAAACATGTGCATTAATAACAATTTATTTAATGTAGAGATGATCCAACAATACGTAAAGTTAGCACTTTAGTTCTGGGAGAAATGCTTAAGGCTTTAACTACAAAGTACTTGTATGTTCAAGATAACGAATGCAATGCAATTTGTACCAAAGATATTGAAGTAAGTTATCGTTCCTAGCTAAAAGCTTGATTCCTCATTTAAACTTTCATCCCCATTTTCACCCCCTTAAGGGATGATTTCCGGGATAACAAGTATCCCATGTCCTTCCCAGAGTCTCAAACTATATTCTTACAAAATTTAATTTATATCTCCTACAACATCACAAACTCACAAACTTTACCTCTTTATAATATTATATATTATTAGTATAAATATAGATAAGTACTCAATTAAAATAAATATTATTACCAAAAAATTACCACTTATAAAAACTGAATTTATGATGTTTCTAAAAGCCAATACAGACGCGGGGCTTGAAAGCTTGCTTGAAAGAATATTTAATTTCAATCTAGGAGAAAAAGTTAAGGTCACATCATAGGACATCTTCACACTAGGACGTCACTAAAATCTTTCCAAGTGCAGTCAAAAATATTATAATTCATAGTTTCATTAATCGTAGTTTTTATTTTTACACTTTTAAAAATAATACTTTCTTAGATTTACGCGAATATTTGACATTTTAAATAAAACTATCTTTTCGGATTTTGTCGCGGATTTATTTGTATTTTTGTTTCCCGACGTTTCGAATGCTTTACAGCATCCATGGTTTTATTTAAAACTTTTAAAAATAAGTAAAATTTACTAGAAAACAATCTATACTAATATTATAAAGAGGAAAGATTTTCTGTTTGTTTGTTTGTATGTGCCGAATAAACTCCCGAAACTATTGAACTGATTTAAATGAAATTTGGTAAGAAAATATTAGATTAGATAATATTTATCCCTTAAGAAGGTAAAAATGGGGGTGAAAGTTTATATGGGTAAGCAACCGCATAAGCAATTATAGGTACATGACTCCGGTATCATTGAACACTAATGGCGCACTTACAAGTTTTTTTAAATTTTAGATGGATTTAGTAGACTTACAATACGGCATAGAAAATAAACAAAATATAGGAATGCTATTACAAAAGAACCAACCTTACAGCTTATTGATTTATATTTATTTCTACTGTCAATCTTCAGAGAAGTATTATTTTATTTTTGTTTATAAATATGTGTTCCTATCAATATTTCATTGAGCCGTCTAATATTTAGTAAAATTATATTGTTTTTATTATGTTTAAGCATATTTTTTTAAATAATTATTTTTTTCAGTCCCGAAGAATCAACATCTCTTTTGTTACCGTTTTTAATTGAATATCTTTTGCGAATACCTAAAAACTTAAAATTACCAGGTCATATAACAAAGGCACTGTGGCTGGTTTTTGCTGTAAATAAAAATTTTCCTTACGACAACGTTTTGTTATCAAGTCTAATGAACGTAAAGATTATCTTTAAGATAGACATGAGAGCATCAATCTAAAAACTACTAGATACACAATCAGAGACAAAAAATGTCCTCACCGAATGAGCGCTCATTTGAATATTTGAGCGCGCTTTTAATGTTTTTTTTTGTGAAATACTTTCTACATTGCATTTGAGATTGTTGTGTATTTATTTACATTTACATTGTTGTGTATTTATTTCAACTAGAATAATTACCTAAACACAATTGGTGACAGTTTTAAGAGAACTTTTCCATGGGATTGTTTGTATCTAGTAATTTTTTGATAAACAGTTTTAGTAGGGTAATGTTTATATAACATTACCGTGGTTTTAGTAACTGCTCGATGGGATGGGAGTGCGATTTTTGAACATTTTGTCACTGGGCTATTTATTAAAAGAGCTAGAAAAATAAAAAATAAATAAATTGAAATTATTTTTTCTCTTGCCTACTTCTAATTCAATTCAATTCTCTTGTTAATGCCCACTTCTAAAATAAACACTTTTTGTCGCCCAGTGACATTTGCAGTGTCGCCGCGACGGAATATTATAGAGGTGATACCGGGGCTTAATTAATATTAAAAAACATTTTTATTTTATAACATTTCAACGATATTTTTATTAATATATTTATCCGATATTTTCTATTTTTTTTATATAAATAAATTACGATATTCTAAGATTTTATTTTGTTTTACAATAAGATGTCGACAGTTTCAAACGGTTCGCTTCAATCGTTAGAACAAAGAGTATATTTAGAGAAAGCCACCGATCGTCTGATCACGTTACTAAACCCGGAATCTTCATTATACTATACGCATAACCCGGCCATATTGTTCTGGACATTCACATCACTACGGATCTCTAATATACTGAGATTACAAGTGGTAAAATAATTAAGTTTAATCTATACTTACATATAATAAAATTGTAAGTCGAATCTGTACATTAAAATATTTAATGGAATATCTTATTGAAATAGTCATTATTATCGATACAGAGGCTGAATCTATAATTTTTAGTATTTTTGTCTGTCTGTCTGTGACTGCATCACGAGAAAACCACTGGACAGATTTTGATGAAATTTGGTATGATGATAGCTGGTTATCCGGGTCAACATACTTTTACTGCGGGAAAATATCTTATCTCTGGAAAATCAATACTGACGTTAATACGTATCTAGGGACGAACCCGAGCGGAGCGAGAGTGAGTCGCTAGTCTGTACATATACCTACTTTTATTCTAATGTCACAGTTTACTATACGTCATCTAACGAAGGAGTTGAAAAAAAACCACCGTGAGGGGCGTATCCCCAAGTCGGTTCATTATGTGCGAATATATTTATGTGTTACTTTGATGTATAATCTATATTACTGTAAAGTTTCATCAAAATCCGTTCAGTAGTCTTTATGTGAAAGAGTAACAAATATAAATCCATATAAAGTTTATATAGTATATTAGTAGGATATACCTATTGAAGATAAAGGACATAGATTATATTCATATTATACTGAGAACTACTTATTTATAAAGGCAAATAAAATTTAATTTCAACTGATTTTTTAAAACAATTTTTTTAAACAGTTATCAGAATGGTTTAAAAACGAGAATAATTTGCCAAGCGATTTAACAAAAGAACCGTTGATATGGGAATTACTTCTAAATATTATAATACAAAGTAAAGATAGTGCAATAATAACAAACTGTATGGACGCTCTCAACATGTGTATGAGAGATGCCGATGAGAATGCAAAGGATAAATTCGCCATTTTAATATGGTCCTTGCTCCCGAATATTTTGTCTAATGCCTTAATAGATCGGGATAATGATTTAGGTAATATTAATATATTAGCACCTGGGTTACCGAGCTTCGCTCGGAGTTTTTGGCCTAAAGTACAATTTTCTTTTCTTTTTTTTTAAACTAAAGACTTGAATAAATATTAAAAAAAAAAACTTCGTATCCGACCGAAATTCGAACCTGGACACCTGTGAATGTTGATCTTGCACCTCAGACGATTGACCACGATACTTATATCAGAATTTGCAAATTACCGACCATATTTTGCATGGAATAATGGGCCCCGAAACCCCCTGTATACTAAATTTCATGAAAATCGTTGAAGCCGTTTCCGAGATTCAGATTAATTTTCACATATATAATAGGACCATAAAATTTTCCATTTCCATACATTTGAAAACTCATGTAATTCGCAAATATTTAAAAAGCAAACTAATATATTTTCTTGCTCATTTTAGCTGACACAAACATAATCTATATATTAGATTTAGCAATAATACAATTACCGTCTGACCTAGTGCAGTCTACTTACATCAAAATAGCCGTCCTTATAACTACGCTATATTCAAAAAACACGCCAGACTCTAATATTGAATGTAGAAATCACTTTGAATACGTGTGTTTGAAATTGTGTTTGTTACTGCTAGGCGTTTCGCGGGACCATAAAGATAATAAAGGTATGTATAACAGTTATGGTCGCGGCATATAGTGCCTGTGATGGGAGGATGATGTCATAAATTAAAAATTTAAAAAAACCCCTACAAATTAATTGTCATTTAACGATTATATTGGAACGCGTGAAGCACTTAATAGAGTAATCATACGCCAAAAGGCCTTACATCATTTGGAAAAGAGCTGATACTCTTACACTGCTGGACCGATATTCACCAAACATAGCTAACAACCACCGCAAGGAAACTGGCTTTCAAATAAAAAAACCGCATCGAAATCGGTCCATCCGTTTGAGAGCTACGATGCCACAGACAGACCCCTCTTTCTGCGTCGGAGTTTAAAAAAGACCTCTATAGCCCAGTCATTTGGTAGTTTTACCTGGAAAATTTTCCAGGAGTTTTGAAAATTGGTGATTTTATAGATTTTGAGGTGCTCTTTTACAATTTTTACTTTGCCACCTCGTATTTTTGCCGCTCGCGCTGCCATATTGGAAAAATGATGTCTAAAATCAGTTTTTGGACGATATCTCCTTTCAGTGTCATTTTGCGATAAAAACATTTATATACAAAATTAAACTAGAGAAAGTTTAGTCCTATGGCTGTACTATGGCCTGATCCCCCTCGTATTGAAGAGACGCCCACGCCCAGGAGTGGGACGTTAAAAAGGGCTGAATACATTCATACATACATTAAATTGTTAATAAATATTATAAATATATATTTATAATACATATGTATTAAAAGTTATATATGTGTAGTATATCAACTATCTTGTATCCGTAACACAAGCTCGTAGTTTACCATGCAACTAGATGCTGCTGTGTGTTAATGTCACAACATATTTATGATATTTATTAAATAAGAAATTTCAGACAACTATAATATGTGTTTTAGTCAAATATATATTAAATTTTTAACAGTATTACTAACATATACAAACCGGGTCGGTTTCCTTCCTACTGTACTAGCCGCAACAAACAGTTCGGATGATAGAGTCGCTTGCATCGCTCTACAACTACTATCTTGCATAATTTATTATTTCGCCAAGAATAAATTTCAAGTATGTTTTTTTTTCTTTTTTATCATAATTGATAAGTAGTGTTTAAAAATAATCTAAGGTCTTAAATGACACGTTTAATTTTTATATTATTATTATTATTAAATTCCAAAAAATGTAACGAATCGTATTTTTTTATTATTATGGATGAGGTTTTTTGAAAACAAACTCACCTAAAATAAATAGATTTTTTTATGTTTTTGGATAAAAAGTAATTTTAAATATAATAAAAAAAAATTAGTTAATCAAAATATTTTAAAATTCACAATATCCGTTGCGATTGTAATGTAATTTTACTCTAAAGTTTAATGTTAACAAAAAAAACGTATGTGTGTGTACTTATGTACGCACGTAAGAAGTTATACTTCTTTGGCGTAACAGTACAAAAATAGCTAAAGATTTCATCCCGTATGTATCCGTATGTCACAACTCTCTGTTTCTAAAAGGAATAAAGTTAACTTTATCATGTCGCTTTTTTGGCTGCCTGTGTGCGCGCGCATCGTAAAAATTTTACTCTAGTAATTTTTTCCAAACGTGCCAAAAGAATTATAGCTTCAAAAACATTAGTTATAAATAAATAATTTAATATTTTTTCCATAATTTTAGCCAAAATCAATAATAGAAGTAAAAACAGATTTAATAGTAAAATCTCTGAGACACGACAGTGATAATGAACGAGGCTCTTATTTACTACAACTAGTATACATGGTACTTAACTCTAGTACCAATACGCCGTTAGTTTTGACTTTTAACTCAGATTTAGTTGATGTAAACCAACAAACGAATGTATTACGAGCTTTAATGTTTAGAATACAAATGATGTTATGTTGTCGCGTAAGTTGATAATTTATGCATTATTATCAAAATTGTACCTATATTTTTAAGGCAGTGTGATAGAAAAACTAAGTGAAGCAAATTCGAATCTCGGGTCTCGCACCTCTGACATTTTCATATGCGAATCATTTCTAACATGATAACCACTTGCTAACGGTGAAGGAAAACATCGTGAGGAAACCTGCACGCCTGAGAGAACCTCGCAAGTTTTTGAAACACATGTGAAGTCCGCCCGCACTCGGCCTCGGTGGTGGACTGTGGCTTGACCGCCCTCGTATTGAAGGGAAGCCCGTGCCCAGCAGTGGGATATAGGGCTGATTGAGATATTTTTAAAATGCTGTGTTGAATCTGTCTTACAGACATTATCTAAGTTACAGGTTCGATGCCTGTTTGAGCTAAATCTTAATACTGACAGTACACATCTAATCTTTAAGACCAAAACATTCATATATTAAAAAAATACCTTTATATATAATAATACGCACCTACCATGTAAATATAAAAAATTATATAGCAATATATTTGCTTTAAGTGATACTTGTAACATGCCCGGTGTAGAGACGCATATAAATATATTTACGACAGGCGGCCATCAAAAATATTCAGTTCAAATCCTCTCATGATTTCATTTTTATATTATTTAACATCTTATTGTGAATAACTATAAATAAAACCTATTTTTCCAGGAAACCACAAACCAGTCACCAGCTGGCTGGAAAACACTAAGTTCGATTTTCAAACACGCAATAGCTTACAAAAACGATCCCAACTTAGTAGCTATATTAACATCCCAACCGTGGACACACGTACTAATTCAATTTCAAGTAACATTAAAAATAACACCAGAATTCCTTACATTTACACAAAATTGGTTGACTTTTCTTAAAATAACGATTAAAAAAGCAAGAGAAATGTCTAAAATACACATTTCTAAACACAGTCGTATTATAAAAACTTTAGTACTTTTAAAAAGAGCTTTGGTTAGTGAAGAATTACAAGATGCGAACAAAAATATCATTAGTATCGTCAATGATATTATGGATGAATGTAACAATGAAGATTAAAATAAATTAAAGTAAATAAAATACAGTAAACAAGATTTTTTTAAACAACCACGTCTTATTTATTACTTATTTTATATTTATATTTAGTCATTATCATAAGCTAAGCAAAGAAAATATCAATTTATTTTAAAATTTAATTTTCTATATGTATTTTTTTTTATTTAATACATATAAATTTTATATTTCAATTTTTTTAATAATCTAATTTACTCAGTAAGATGATGTTCCATAAATATCAATTTCTATCTTCTAATATGACGAGCTTCCATAGAAAACATTCATTCCCTATTTAGAGCTTTAAAAAAACCTTTATACATATAAGTCAATTTTTTTTAAATTTCATGCTTACACCCAACAGCTTAGGCTGTACATATATGGTAAGTCAACTTGTAAATAAACTAGTCCAGTCAAATAAGGTTTGAAATCAAAATGTTGGCACTCAACTTTGCATTTTTTATATAATGTAGTTTTAATGATACAAAAACAATGTGTAAAGGTTTTAATGTCCGCAACCCCCGGCAAGAGTTCAAAAAAAATAGTCAAAAAATTTTATTCGCAATTACTCGAAAACGGTAAAAGTTAGACAAAAAACCTTTTATTAAAAATATGTAGAGTGTAAAATTTGACATCAAAAAGGTTTTATGACTTTTTTTCCTCCGGTCAAAATTAGCCAATTTCATTCGTCGAAGGTTCTTCCTTCTTACATTAAAAAAAAATGAAGAAAATTGCACAGAAACTTAGAAATGGGGATGAAAGTTTGTATTTTGAATCAACCGACGGACGAACGACGGACGGTCAGTCGCTAGTATTATAAAAATTTATTAATTTAATACGTAAATAAAACATTAATCGGAAGTAACTATACAGCGTACACGGAACAATCAATTCCCGAACTAATTGGATAATTGTAGTGATGCGATTGCATTCTTGATTTCCTTTGATTACTCAGGTGCATACTTATTACGTGGGTATCTGCATCAGCATGTTACGTCTGACTTCATCGCTTCCCTCTATTAGAAACAAATATAGTTAATTTAATAATTATGAATTTGATAAAGCTCATTTTGAATTATGAAAGCTATTGCTCATTATGATATATACAAATATACTACTACTAGCGACTCACCCTCGCTTCGCTCAGGTTCGTCCCTAGGTACCTAGGTACATTTTGACGCTTAGTATGGAATAGATTTTTTGTTAAAAAAAATATTTTCCTGATTATTCGATGTTTTTATAGTTATTCTGCTATTCGGAGTGAAGAGAAATCCAACAAAACAAATATCATAAAAATCGGTCCAGCAGTTCCTGACTTATACTTAAAGGTTTTAATAAAACCGATTTTGTTTTATATAGATATATTATAAATGAGTACATTATAAATGAAAGTTTGTAGGTGTGTTTATTTGTTATTTCACGTTGAAGCGGCTGGACAGATTGGGATGAAATTTAGTATTCAGATAAATTATGTCCTCGAGTTCCCTTACTCTTGCTTCTAGAAAAGAAGAAAAGGAAGGGTAAGTCGCTAGTAATTAATATTAATGCTTTACATTCTTATTTATAGCTTGGATGATTTTCTAAATTCATACCCAAATCTATACATATAATAACATTCTGAGTCGAATCTGTACATTAAATATTTGATGGAAAATCTTATTGAAATAGTCATTATAATAGATACTGAGGCCGAATCTATAGTTATTAGAATTTTTGTCTGTCTGTCTGTTTGTTACCGCATCACGACAACACCACTAAACAGATTTTGATGAAATTTGGTATGATTGATAGCTGGTTATCCGGGTCAACATATAGGATACTTTTTACTGAGGAAAAATATCTCATCTCTGAGAAGTCTATACTAAACGTTAAAACGTAACTAGGAACCAACCCGAGCGGAGAGAGGGTGAGTCGCTAGTATAATATAAATACATAGTCAATGTTCCTGTAATATGATTCTTCTTTAAATAAAAGGTGTTATTTAATCTAGAATCCTTTGTTGTGAAAATATGTGTGCGAAATCGATATTACATTACAACTATGATAATAGTATGTAATGTGACTAATTAACTTTCTATTTTATCGATTGTCCAAAAATATTCCGGAACTACTTTCAATATATTTTACATTCTAAGGGACGAGAGACATTATAGTATCACGCTTCTATATGCGCAAAGGAACCCGCAATGAATTGAAATGAGTATAAAAGAAAGTATAATAGATAATAATTTATGAAATGTGACAACAAAGGCATTGTCTTATATGTATTTATAATTGTATTTTAAAATAAAATTTCTTTTATTCGTTTTGCTCTATATTTATCTAATTATATGTGTTGGATGACACTAATAAAACTTGGAGATATTCCTTGCTTAAATTCTTATATTCAGTACTTTTGCAACATCAACTTAATTTTTTTATAAATGTCAGTAGTCTGTCCGTGTGGAAGCTACCACTGGCTCGGAAAGCTGATGAGAAGAGCCGTCGAGAAATTCAACATTTACTCTAAAATATAAAATATAAATGATTAGTTACAGAATTTATAACAACAATTTAGTTTTACCAACGACCACTCAGCCCAATAGACACCTCACGTAAGGCGAACACTTTCAGTCAACACGTTAGACAAATACGTCTGACTTGAGAAAACGATTGCACGATTTACTTCAGAAGCGACTACATCCATGACCCGCGAACACATTGCTTGAGACTCGTGAATTTCCGACACAAAAAATACAACAGACGCGCAACATGGCTCCCTGTACAATAAAATGATGTGGAAATAGTAGCCAAACATATAATTAAAAAAAAAAATGACATCACTTTTCATAGGTAAGTGAATTTTAATTTCCAAATTCATTAAATGTAATTAAATCAGAGCTCAAGTTATATTGGTCGCAACGCAACTCGCGTTGATGTATTCGGACATTCTCGGACTATGCATCCCTTTCTTTTCAATGCAGTTCATTGTTGCTATACTTTTCTTTAATTACTGGAACGTGTAACTAGTGCTGTAAATTTTTTAGATATAAGTTATTTAATTATTATAAAATGCATGATTATTAATCTTAATTATTGTATTTTTTTTTGTTTATAATGATGATTTTAATTTTACTTCTTATTATTATGTATTATTATCAATTTATTTTGTATTATGACATTTATTTATAATAATTATTATTATTTTTGTACTTTTAATTCATGAATATTAATATTCACTAAATGTAAAGAATAAATAATTGTAATAAGTACCTAATGTATTTTTTTATAAATAATAAGTTCATGTAAATAAGTAGTAGTTTAGTTATACAGAATGTAAGGGACAGTTTTCCGAAAACTTTAACCAAGGATACATGTACCTGTAAATAAGCCTTAAATTAGCCTATATAATTAATATTAAGAATTCTATTATTATTTCATTATAGTAAAGAAAACTTATCTTAATTAAAAATATTCTTTAAAACACAAAATTATTTTACTAAATATGATACCTACCTACGATACGATATAAAACTTCTGGTTCCTATCACTATTTGTGTTGAATTAACCAATCAGCATTCAGCGTGCATTTCAACCCGCCTCCCCTGTGACGCTTACCTCAGACTTTTGACTGACAAGTTTGGATGCAGAAGTACGTAAATTAGGCGTATATCGGGCTTAGTGGTCGTTGAGTTTTACAGACAATTTAATATGACTAATCAGTAGTCACTACAAGGTGATACCGACATCTTTCCATTTCACCAAGAGCGCGGGAAACAAAAGAAAATCCGCGCCATTTTTACTTTTTTTAAATACATTCCCATCGGCCTAGGTCACATAAATAAATCTATAGGTACATATTATACTAAAATTGTAACCAAGCCGAATCTGTACATTAAATATTTTTTGGAAAATCTTATTGAAATAAACACTATTAGCGATCCAGAAGCCTAATCTATAGATTTTAGAATTTTTGTCTGTCTGTCTGTTACCGCATCACAGAAAAACCACTGGAGGGATTTTGATGAAATTTGGTATGGTGATAACTGGTTATCCGGTTCAACATATAGGTTACTTTACCCTGGGAAAATTACTCATTTCTGAGAAACAAATATATAAACTGCAATGTAAGAGTATACTAATATGTAAAAACTAAGAATTTGGTTTTTGGTCACCTGAACGCGGGCGGAGCCGCGGGTAATGCTAGTGCTTTATAAATATATTTTATAAATTAGACAAATATATTAAAACGTTCATATATAAAAATCGAAACTTACATAATATGTAACTAATAAAGTATAGTACCTATTATCTGTATGTGTGATCTGTGCTAAAAGTTTAATGTAGTGTATGCATGTTTTCAATTACCTATTGAACTATTAGTCGCTGAAATTTTTATTGTTTGTCTTATTAATTGGGACAATAAAATAACGTGCAAAAGTGTAGTACAGAGCTCTAACATTTCTTATAATCATTAATACACTATTCACTTGATGTATTGAAGAATCACACTCGATATTACAAAAAATAATGTAAGAAGATCTACAAAAAAATATAATTTTAAATCAGTCCATATCAAATTTTATTTCAGTTTAAATCTAATTTTATCCTTAATCTCTTTAATTAAAGTAAATACGTCATTTATATCATTAATTAGAAAATCTATCGACTAAGATATTACTATTACCGCCTAGTAATAATAACATTAATATCATACAACTGCAAAAATTAAATAGACCTCCATATAAAATATTTTCTTTATGTAATAATAATAAAGCGAGCCATAACAAATCACGGGAGGCCAGTTTCTAAACGCAGACGTGATTCCTTATTCAAACACCACCACCACTAGAGTGGCCAGTGGTTCGTGGTAGTGGATGTCAGACGCGATTTTCCATTGCACCAGTGCGTGTGTTCCGCGAGTGCTGTGACAGTGATGCGAACGTGTGTACACAGCTTTATATTGTGAACGGACTAGCCGTGTTAAAATGAACGGTAAGATATATTTCTTTTGATTATAATATTTACGTAAAAATTTTGATATTTAATAATATTTTTATGTAATAATTACAAAATTCTATTTTGAAATTGTTTTACATAATTATAAGAATAACATTATTTTAATAAATATATCATATTATTTTAAATGGTATTTATAAAATATAATAATTATTTTAAATTCAGTAAGATTAAATATATCTCAATTGACGCTCTCCGATATGAATTAATGCTTTAACAACCGTTACTGTTTATTAGTGCGTCCCGAGATAACAATTGCACGGAAATGCTCTAGAACTTTTACATTTTAAATGAAAATATTATTTTTAATAATGTTTTTAATTTGAATAGAGTATTCTATACATATTAATGTTTATAAATATCTTAAGATTTATTTTTAGATCTCATTTTTTTTAATGTAAAAGTAATAGAAACTCGTATAACTAATAAGTAAAGAGTTGTACTGGTAACCAGGAAATCTTGTTTGATGTATTTTTACAATCGAAACAGTTTCTAGTTTCTTATACGAGTATTTATGTGTTTTTGCTCAGTACCTTGTCTTAAAATATCTCTTTGAATTATGCATGTCTGATGGCTAAGTACCATTGTCTTCTCTCCGAAATCTTTCTCTTAAAGCCTTTTAATCAATATCCAATGTAAACTTAGATTTCTTTGTAACATATTTATCAACAACAACAACAAGTGCCTAATCTCAATCCGATGTGTATTTTTTAAAATAAAAAAAATAAAACTTAAGTATCGTATAAATTTATATAAATTATTACTTGAAACGTGGTAGCCTAAAATCTACTTAGATAATTTTATCAATATATTATTTCGAATATTGGCCTGTAAATAGGCAACTTATACAGCCCGTACACCACAAGCTATATTGGTAATCTATGGTAAAATCAAAATCATGTAAACAAAGAAGAAAAATCAAAACAGATTATGTAAATTTATGAACAATAATTTCTTTGTCATTATGAATACCATTTTTGGATAAAAGAAAGCAAAACGTGATTGATTTCATAGTTTCACTTTCATTGTCTGTTGGGATCAATAGGTATAATTTAAATTTTTAAAGTGATCTTCATTATTATTCAGATTTAAAACTGCAAAGCCCCGTAGTTTTCTTAAGTAGGTAGGTACTTGATACTTCTAATTTCAACAATAAAAAATATCTACCTAGCGCTCATAATTACGTTGTGAATTTAGTTATAAGAAAGGTCACAAATTCGATTATTGCTAAGTGAAAAGTGACAAAATATAAAACGTTTCAAATATTCTCACCCCTCAATATATCGGTAGTGTTAGAAGCGCTGTGGTCACGATTAAACTTAATTTTTCTAAAGGCTGGCAGTTATTAAGTGAATTAAATATAACTGAACAATTTAACAGCTAGAGTTATTTATGTAAAGTATTTTAATGATTTACTTTAATATAAGTAAATATTATTATAATTTATTTCATTGATAGCTTTTATTTGATAGTTAAAAGAATAGTTCTAAAGGATTAGCTTAGCTCTAAGTAAATATCTCGTTCCAAGTAAAAGTAGTGTGAAAACTCATAACTTATCACTACTTGTTATAAATTAAAACTCCCCGCCACGCTGAGTTTGTGTTTGTTCGGTCTAATTTCAAAAACTACTGTGCAGATTTTGATACGGTTTTCACCTACAAAGCTAAAACAGCTACTAGCTAAAATTTTAGGAATTTTCCCAAAAACAAACACCACTATAATGTCATTTGTAAATTGAATCGGAAAAAATGCCCCATAATATTATACACTAGCATTGCCCGCGGCTCCGCCCGCGTTCAGATTACCAAAAAACCAAATTCTTAGGTTTAAAATATTAGTATACTCTTACATTGCAGTTTTTGTATTTTTTCTCAAAAAAAAAATATTTTCCCGCGGTAAAAAGTAACCTATATGTTGACCCGGATAACCATTTATCACCATACCAAATTTCATCAAAATCCCTTTAGTGGTTTTTCTGTGATGCAACAGACAGACAGACGGACGGACAGACGGACGGACAGACGGACGGACGGACAGACAAAAATTCTAATAACTATAGATTCGGACTCTGTATCGATAATAATGTCTATTTCAATTAGATTTTCCAAAAAATATTTTATGTATAGATTCGACTTAGTTACAATTTTATTATATGTATAGATGTGAAAGGCATTTATAGATGCAAGAAGTACTTAATATTTACGTTTTACGTTTTAATTTTACGTTTCAACGGTGAGTATGGAATACATAGACTATATGTGATATATGATCTATATCCTTACTCAATAAACGGACTTCTAATGCAATAAGAATTTTTCAAATCGGATTAGTAGTTCCTGAGATTAGCGCATACAAAAAACTAACAAACTCTGCCTCTTTATAATATTAGTAGGTATAGATAATACGTAAAACCAATATCTAAGTGTAATTTAAGTTGTGAATTATTCTTAATGCATTTACTATTTCGGAATTATTATTTTAACATTTATAATAATATACTCGTAGATTGAAACGGTTAAATCGATTAAAACGCAGACGTTGATATTTTTATATATATATATATATATATATATATATATATATATATATATATATATATTTCATTTTTATCTTTTTAATTAAGTGAAAATATCGGAAGTAATCACATTATAATGATAGAATCACACTCTACTGTATAATTTTGCAGTTTATCATAATTCATAACTATAATATAGAGAGCCTGTGGTAATAACAAGTCGAGTGGAACAAACACTCGCAGTGGATAGTACGGGTAGAAAAATATAGGTTGCATATAAGCCCGGAACCAATTACGCCCATTCCATAATAAGTGGGAGCTTGTAAAAAGAAAGTGTTGTATTATTTTTATATATTATTGTGTTTGTGTATTGAATTAGTCCAGCCATTCTTGAGTTATGCGCTTACCGACATTTATTTTTATTTATATATTATATGTAAATACTTTATTATAAATTTTATAATTTTCCGCGCAATTTTTAAAATGTTTTCTTTTATAAAAACCTTCTGACAATAACAAACACAACAAAAAAAATAGTTAAATCGGTCCAGCCGTTCACGCGTGATGGCGTGACCAAGGGAAATAGGGATAAATTTATATATATATATATATATATATATATATATATATATATATATATATATATATATATATATATGAGATATCATTTATTGTGAACTTTAGTTGTATAATGTTAACACCTCCAGGTAAATTTAGAAGAAATTAATTAAAATTCTAAGAAATCTATTGTTAACTGACCCGGCGGCATGTCCGCGGTCGTAGAGAGTATAATATTACACTTGCTTCGCTTTATTTATTTTAATTTTTAATCATTATCTTCAAAACTATATTTATGTATGTATGTAAATAAAATACAAAGTACTTGCGATGACGAAATAATTTATTATTTTAGATTAAGATTTAGTAGTTTAAATAGTCATCTTCTATAACTCTGCACATTAGATATTTTTTGGAAAATCTTATTGAAATAAACTTTATTATCGATACAGAAGCCGAATCTATAGTTTTTGAAATTTTTGTTCTTCTGTCTGTCTGTTACCGCATCACAGAAAAACCACTGGAGAGATTTTCATGAAATTTGGGATAGTCATAGCTGGTTATCCGGGTCAACATATAGGATACTTTTTACCGCGGGAAAGTATCTCATTTCTGAGAAAAATACAAAAACTGCAATGTAAGAGTATAACAATATGTGAAACCTTAGAAATTGGTTTTTAGTCATCTAAACGCGGACGGAGCCGCGGGCAATGCTAGTAATATTATAAAGCTGAAAATACTTTTAAAATATAAAAATATGTATATCTGCTGAAATAGATAGAGTTTTAAGTATAGAGTATCGTGAACTTTTTTGTAGAACTATAAGAAGGTAACACATTTGCCGTATAATGCTTTCTTTACAATTGTTTATGTAGCACACATCCATAAAGCAAGCAAGCAAGCAGTGATTTTTTTGCCGACTCATCTCACCAACACAGTCAATACTCAGCAAGCGATTTAATTTTTAAGTATTAAAAATTATACCTAAAAGTTAAATTTCTCTAGCTTTTGTAAGAACAATAATTATACAATAAATATGTTGGACATTAACACACAGCACCATCTACTTCCATGGTAAGCTACGAGGCTTGTGATATGGATACCAGATAGTTTATATACCTCACATAAGTAACATTAAATACAGACGTATTATAAATATAAGCACACATTCGTGCTCATCACACAAATGATTGCCAGCGGGACTCGAACCCGCGACCACTGGCTAAGTAAGTAGAGTCACAACAAACTAAGCCAAACATGTCGTCATATGGATAAATGCATCACGTAACAGTAAAAATTATGTTCGTATTCGTTCAATAGTAATTCAAATATTACCTAAATCGTATGTTTTACTTGAAATCCATGTTTATTAGAATGACAAATTATAGGACGTGTTTATACAATAGAAACATTATGAGCATAAAAACCAACATTCGTTTCGTGAGAATGAAATGACAAAGAAGTGCAAACCACCCCTGAATAGAATTTTCCTTCAATGTCTATTCATTACGTATCAATGGCCTTCCGCGGTATACATTCGACCGCTTTCTAATCACCATGGGAAAACCAGGAAAACTCAGCGTAAAATATACTTTTACTAATATCTTTTAAATATTAATGAGTTAAATATGAATAATATTTATGTAGGATCCGGGGATACTAATAAAAGCGTTTATAACACTATTAACTATTTATTCTTTTAAAATATTACAAAACAATGTTCACGCGTATCGTCGTGTTGCCATTATGACACAACATCCTTCTTTTCTTTTATTTATCTATTTCATTCCATACCCATTCTTAAAATTCTTACATACCTCCTCTTTTATTATTAAAATATTATTCCATGCACACTCATCTCGCAAATCCTACATTTATTTATAAGCGATTTGTTTGTACTTAGTTATTTAGTTATTGGTTTCTAGTTCTAATAATACTGTTATGAGCTTTATTACTACAAAGTTTTACATAAATTCATTGTAACTTTATATATATTTTATTATATTTCACTTCTTACATACTTTATATTTTATCTATAAGTATTACCTAGTACATACATGAGTATACATAGTACTATATGTATTACATAGTAAAGTAATTACCTAGTACATTTGGAAATAATATACTGAACTTCTACCTTTTTTTGCAACAATTAAATTTTATATAAGAAAGTATTAAAAAATATTGTTTAAAAAAATTAAAATACCTTTAAGAGTTTACAGAATCTAAAAAGTAGCGTGTAAGATAGAAGCATTATTAAATAACCTGAAGATGAATATCGATAACTAAAATACGAAGTCGACATTGCATACATACCTATATATGTAGAATAGCTATTTATATATATTAGCGACTCATCCTCGCTTCGTTCGGGTTCGTCTCTAGGTATGTTTTGACGCTCGATATGATAAATCCCTTCCTTTAGAAATGATTGATTTCCCATACAAACTTCCACCCCCCTTTCCATCCTCTAAGGGGTTAATTTCGGGATAAAAACTATGTCTTTCCCAGGATATCAAACTATCTCTATACCAAATTTCATCTAAATCGATTCAGCGGATTAAGCGTAGAAAGGTAACAGACATACGGAGTTACTTTCGCAGTTATAATATTAGTATGGAAAAACAAATAAAGTATAGGTTTTGATAATAAATATATATTTTCACTTTTACGGTGGACGGTCAGCGTGTATGATCTAAGGCTCCAGCTTAGTGCTTCGATGTTAATCAGACCGAATACTTTTGGTAAACAATTTTAATTAGCTTTCTCCTAACGAAAGTGCTGAACCTAAATCGGTGGTGTTTTGTAATACATGGTTATGTTTTATGACCCTTAGTAATATTTTCATGTCCAAATTTGAAATGTAACAGGAAGTTATGAAACTTTTATGACACCATTATTGCTTTTATTTGTCATTACTATTGTATAATAGAATGTTTATATCTTGTGTAACTAAAATATTATGTATAATATATCTTTTTATATTTAAAATCTCTTACTTTTTAACAAATGAAAATATTATTTATACGTTGTTTTTATTTTTATCGTATTATAGACCTATTTTGTAACAATCAACAATGATACTGCACAACAACTTATTTGGTCGAAATAGTAACATTCCAACTCAAACGCTATGATATATGTACCTACTTAGTTTTCTCTGAAATAGCCTTCGTTTAAACTTATAGTGTGCTTTTTAGCAGATAGATTTAACGGTAATTAATCAAGATAATAGCTTTGTAAAGAAATAACGTTCGATGAAAAGTTCAATTGTCTGTCAATCATTTCTTTTTTAAAATATTACTCAGCATTATATTTTTAGCTACACAATACGGTATAATAGAGTCTAGACTCTCAAATTTTGTCTTGTTACGATACAATCGGATATCCATACTAATATTATAAATGTGAAAGTGTGTTTGTTTATTTGTCCTTCTTTCACGTCGAAACGAAGTGACGGATTTGCGTGTTTTTTGTGTGAAGATAGTTGGAAGGCTGGAGAGTGACGTAGGCTACTTTTAAACGCGGGAGATTATCTCATTCCCACGGGAAAACACGTTATAAATTATAATACAACCCAAAAAAATATATAATCAGAATTACTTGCAACTCGGTATTAATGCTCTTCAATGCAATTTAATAAATACGTGTTTTAGCATTTTTCGAAATTCATTCCATGAGTGGGTAAAATAGGGGATGAAAAGTTGTATGTAACCTACCTTTTTAGAGTTTTTTTTCTAGTTTTAGCGCGAGCGAAGGCGCGGGTTCTGCTAGTAAGTTACATGTGTAGTTTACAGCTAATTATTTGCAAACAAATAAATTATTATTGCAATTCGGCTATAAATTAAATAAGTGTACTAAGTACCTGGTAATACCTATTGACGTGTGAGAAATAATCTTAAACCTACCTTTTATTTTGTTATATCTTTTCTTAACCCCCGACGCAAACAGAGGAGTGTTATAAGTTTGACGTCGATGTCTGTCCGTCTGTGTGTGTGTGTCTGTCTGTGGCATCATAGCTCTCAAACGGATGGACCGATTTCGATGCAGTTTTTTTCGTGGATCTTTGGGCTTTTGAGCTTTGAGCTATGTTTGGTTAATATTGGTCCAGCTGTTATAAGAGTATCAGCTCTTTTCTAAAATGATGCATTGCATTACATTTTGGCGTATGATTACCCGATTAAGTGCTTCACGCGTGCCAATGTACCTAATCTTTAAATGACAATGAATTTGCGTAGAGGTTTTTTTAAATTTTTAATATAGTGCAATAATATACAGTCATTATTTACTACTAAATAATTAGAAATACTTGAATATAAATTAAGTTAAAAAAATAGCACTAATATTTTTCATTCTAGAGCAGAAAATGTTATTTATGACGGACAAAATTTATATTAATGTCCCCCAGATCCCGATTATTATACAATGCATCGAGTTTATAGCATCCGGTAAGAAATTAGGATAAAATCTTTTATATTACTATATAAATACATAAATAGTTTGTTTAAACATTTAAAAAAATCTAAGACATGAGAAAGTGCTTGTCTGTGCGTAAGCGCGTCACGTCAGCGAGGAAAGTGACCGAAGTGCGGTGCGTCGAAGGTCACGGGCGTTGCATGGTAATGAACCGCCACTTGCTGGCGGAATAACGATCATATCGATACTTCAACTCAGAATTGCTTCAACGCAATTTTATCCAAAGACGTTTGAAAGGACGAAACAATGTCTAACTGTCGGTATTTTTTTCAATATAAAACACAAATTTTATACTGAAAATTTGTATAATTAGAAGATAAAAATAAGCCCTTCGCATCTGATACGTATAATATATTCGTATTTTTCAAATTTACGATTAGTGGCACCAAGCTCTATATAAAACTTAACTGTGCGAATTAATAAGTGTTCCTAAGAAATAGATAATTCTTTAATAAAAGATTGCTTAAAACTAAAACAAATTATTTAATCATAACATGACATTAATATGATCGCTCATTATGTATTCAAAATTACCTAACAAACGTAATGTTACTTTTATATGAAATAGTATTTCAATGGAAATGGTTCTCACAGAGTATGTAGGTCTTTTTGTTTGTCACAAAATAGTATTATTGTCGAAGGTAGTAACAATGGCCATATAACAAGTAGATTGACGTGAGAAATCTTGTAGATCGTTGAACTATGCCTTAAATCATTAAATTAAATACAAGAAAGTTACAGGCGCTGGACGTAAATTATTAAACATTTAAATTTCTCGATGTAATACATTTTATGAAAATTATATTTTTTATAAATAGTTAAAAGTAATTCTGTGCTATTCTAATTTTTCTAAGGTTTTTATCCCTGAACACTATATAATGAAGCTCTTCAAGAACCATGTCTAGGAGCGACGATTACACATACCCCGTTTTTTCTTTAATAAATGTAAATAAATATATGAAGCCCGTCTAAACTAGGGTATCTTCTTCAAAATTTATGCAAAAATAATAAATAAAAGCTCTCTACTTAGAAAATAAAGTATAAAAACAGGTTTTATTTCATTTACATGCGATCTATTTCCAAAACAACATTACAAACAATAACAAATTGCACATTGCAGTAAATCAATTATCGAAGTCAGTAAAAACCTATTTAAATGAACTGGAACATTCAAACGGTGAAAGAAAATATTTTGTAGAGCAACATTAACTTGAGAAACTAGGATGTTTATAAATTATATAATATTCGCGTGAGAAGTTCACGGAACAAACCGTTAAATATTTAGGAATTTAGGCAATTAGAATACAAACTAAAGTCAGTAGGTGAATTGCCATGTAGCACGAACTCTCTAAAGTAAACTTCGTAATAACTACTCCGTAATTATGTGTGAACATTATCCAAATGTACATATTTGCTCCATAAATAACGCATAAAAAATCTTTAGGTTTGTATTATAATGGTTAATTAATACATTTATTCGTGCAATTACTACTAAACGATATATATTTCTATATTTATTATATACTACTAGCAGACCCAGGAGGTAGACGTTCTGCCACAAATATTGAAAGAGGATTTAGAAGAAAAATAAAAAAAACTCGATCTCGTCAACAGCATCGCCTACGGGTTAAAACTATAGTACACGATTTAAGTGACATTATAAGTACACAAAAAAATACGGCCAAGTCGTTTAGGAGCATTGTTACGTTTAGTATAGATTTCTCAGAGATGCGATATTTTCCCGCAGTAAAAAGTATCCTATATGTTGACCCGGATAACCGTTAACCAGCTATCATCATACCAATCAAAATCTGTCCAGTGGTTTTCTCTTGATGCGGTCACAGACAGACAGAGAGAGACAAAAATTTTAAAAACTATAGATTACGCCTCTGTATTTGTCTATTTCAATAAGATTTTCCTAAAAATATTAAATGTACAGATTTGGCTCAGATAGATTTTTATTTATTTATTTATGTACCATAAAATATATGTTATACAAAATAAAATAACAAAATGTTGACAAAGGATAACTTATCTCTTTAAGAGATTTCTTCCAGAAACCCTTCGGAAGTGAGAAAATAAGTTAATATAGTGCGGTGTAGGTACAGTACAGCATTAAATGGAATTGACTTAATATTAAAAAACATATGTTAACTAAATATTATGATTATACAAATAAATATATATATATACACACATATATATATATATATATACATACTAATCTACAATAATTTATGTCGGATTTGATAAATAGTACTGTTTAATTCTAAACTTAAATGTTGTAAATGAGGGATCATCTTTGAAAATATAATCAGGCAGTGAATTCCACAATCTTGCTGCCGTAACAGAAAAAGATTTTTTATAGAATGTAGTATTGTAGTGAGGAACCACTAATTTAGGCAAATTGACACAAGAACGCACTGGTCTGCATCTAGGGGACACTAATGTGAAGCGTTCACTTAAATAAGAAGGTGTAAAAGTCTTCAAAATATTGTAAAGCACACATAATACACGAAAGTTTCGGCGAAAACGAATAGAGAGCCACTTCAGTTGCCGTCGGAAAATACTTATATGATCAAATTTGTGCAATCCATATATAAAACGATGCACAAATTCTGAAGGCGATCTAGCTTGTCGAGTAGCTCCTCGGTTCATCTAGATAGCAAACATCGGCATATTCGAGTAGAGGGATTAGCAGTGATTGAGCCAGGGTAGTTTTAGTCTGAAACGGAAGAAAATTCTGTAAACGTTTCAAGGAATGAAGTGAAAAATGTACGGACTTACTGACCTCGTTGACATGCGCAGCCCAGGTTGCAGGCGATTGTTAAATCTAAGTTTTTACACGTGTCTGAGATATTGATACAAGTGTTATCGTAAATAATGTCAGGCAGATTGTTGAAGTCGATTTTGTTCCGCAACTGCTTACTATCAATGATCATGGCCTGAGACTTTATTGGATTGACAAGGAGTCCGAAAGACTTTGTCCAATCTTTGATTCTTGCCAAATCAAGGTTTATCCTGTCTATTTCAGACGCTAAGTCCCCGACCAAAGCATGTCTATAAAGTTGCAGATCATCCGCATATAGGTGGTAGTTAGAAGAGAGTACCTGTGGGAGTTGGTTAGTAAAAATTGAAAAAAGCAATGGCTATATAACACACCACCCTGAGGGACGCCTGCGAAGAGATTGGACCATTCTGAGATAGTCTCGTCGCAGTAGATTTCAAACGCTAAGTCCCCGACCAAAGCATGTCTATAAAGTTGCAGATCATCCGCATATAGGTGGTAGTTAGAAGGGAGTACCTGTGGGAGTTGGTTAGTGAAAATTGAAAAAAGCAATGGCTATAACACACCACCCTGAGGAACGCCTGCGAAGAGATTGGACCATTCTGAGATAGTCTCGTCGCAGTAGATTTTCTGCTGGCGATCATAAAGATATGATTTAAACCAACCAATCACAGAAGACGAAAAGTTAAGGGAGGCAAGGATAGAAAGTAAAACATCGAAGTCCACTGAATTGAAGGCATTACTAAAATCAAGAAAAATAAGAATAGTCACTTTCTTATTATCCATGGCGAAACGAATATCGTCAGTGACTTTTAGCAAAGCAGAAGTCGTACTGTGCGAAGGACGGAAGCCAGACTGAAAAGCATTTAATAGGTTATTTCGTAATAAGTACTGACACATCTGATTAGATACTAAGCCCTTAAAAACTTTCGATAAAATGGGAAGAATTGAGATAGGACGAAACTGTGAAGGAACAATAGGATTGGGAGATTTAGGTAAGGGGATAACATGTGCTAACTTTCAAGCCGCGGGAAATGAGCTAGAAGACAATGAAAAATTAAAAATGTGAAATGTGTGTTTTATTATATGTATAGATTTCATGTCTATGAAAGAACTTTGATAGTATGTATGTCCCGCATTATTTTTATAGCAAGTGTGTACTTATTTCAGTACGTAAAGTTTAGAATGCCATTTCAATAACTCCAACGCACTTGGGTAAATTTAAATACTTTAAAAATTTAAATACTTTTTTTTTTCCTTTTCTCTTCTTAAGCTAACATAGGTTAAGTATTTTGTATTACTAACTCTTAGAATAGATAAATTGTATGTGTTTTCGTTTTAACTTCTTTTTTTGTGTAATTATGGGTTTTTGCCTGAATTAAAGATTTATTATTATTATTATTAAAAAGCTAAAAATGAAAGCAGACAGTGATATGTCTCATATACTTATGGTTACGAGTGAGGTATGAGACCAGAAGGTCTCATTTTCCTACTTTTCCTCTAATTTATTATAATTATATAGTGCGTAATGCTAAAAAATTTCCAGTCTGGTTGCTTCATCTCTATAGAGTAATTTTCCGGACGTTGACAGATTTGAAAAAAAAAACAATACGGGGTTTCTCAACATAAATTTAATTTTAAATTATTATTAACTAATTTTATATTATATTTATTATATTTATCATTTATTATATTTATTTTATTGACTAAGGTTATAGACGTCTCAAAGGCGTTATACACTTGTTACAGACAGTGCCTACCCACTATTTTACAAATATGATTTCAAAAATTCAAAAATGGCACCAAAGTACCTTAAAATATTTGTTGATTTTTATTTCTAAACATTTTAAGAATTTAACAAGTATTATAATTAAATATATCAATATTATTTATTTAATTTTAGCTGTTATTATTATAAATATTACATTTTTTTAAACTTTATATAATATATCTATATATATATATATATATATATATATATATATATATATATATATATATATATATATAAGATATTAAAGTTCTCAGTTGGTAAATTTCAATGATACAAAATAAAGAAAATAGTATATACCGACAATTTATTTAGAGTTTAGAATGTTTCTAGAGTAGACACGTTATTCTTTTAACTTAGTATCATGAGAGATAATAAAAACTTCTTTTTCTATTTATATTAAGTAAATATACATAAGAAACTAAACTATGAGTAAGCGTCGAGATTTCTCTCTGTAATTACTTTTTTGCATATCATTTCATTTTATACTCAAAATAAAGGCTCTCTTATAATTAATTACTAAAATAATAAATTTTATAATACTATAAAATAGAAACAGGAAATAATAGGTACTTGCTCTCGCTCACCGTAATCCATTTAAAAACAGAAACACTAAAGTTTTTTATTCAACTACGGCGAAGCCAAAAGGAGAGTTATGATTTATAAATTGTTATTAATAAATTGAAAAAAGAATATGATGACTATTTATATTTTTTTCAGTATGTTTTAAAGTTATATAGTTATACTAGCATTGTCCGTGGCTCCGCCCGCGTTCAGATTAATAAAAACCAAATTCTTAGGTTTTTTTACATAGTAGTACACTCTTACATTGCAGTTTTTGTATTTTTTCTCAGAAATGAGATATTTTCCCGTGGTATAAAGTATCCTATATGTTGACCCGGATAATCAGCTATCACCATACCAAATTTCATGAAAGTCTTTCCAGTGGGTTTTCCGTGACACGGTAACAGACAGACAGACAGACAAAAAATCTAAAAACTATAGATTCGGCCTCTGTATCGATAATAATGTCTATTTCAATAAGATTTTCCAAAAAATATTTAATGTACAGATTCGGCTTAGTTAAAATTTTATTATATGTATAGATTATATTTTTATATACCGTGAAAAACAAGACAGATGAGAGAAGATAATGAGAAGGTACTATGCGTTATGAATATAAAAATCGCGGCTTCCTACGTACCTACTCTACATGTACAATGTACACACTTAGTAGACTCCGGTCTGTTTTATCCATAAATATACATAGCATATATATTCATATATATATTATATTCTTTATGAATATTTAAAATGCCAAGATATATTTGTTAAACGTTCTATTTTACCCGGTAAATCAAGCACTTCCCATGCGACAATGGCCTGCTGTCAAAAGTTACTTAGATTCACTGGTGTTTAACTTTGTTAATTTCAAGTAAAGACTTACTTTGAAAATAGTTTTGAAGCCAGTTTTAGTCAAACTAAACAGGTTTAGTAAAAAAGTAATTATATATTTACATTGCACTTTGATGTGAATCGATTTGATGTGAATCGATAATTCCAATTAAAAACAAACAGAATAAATGACAACAAAATGAATAACATTGTTCATACAATATTTACTCCGACAGTCCAACAACCCGAAATAAAATTATTGAAAAATTACTTTTATTTTCGTCCTCATACGGCACACTTTGATCAGTAGCAATATGGCGAGACTTATAAGTATGTGTTTTCTCGAATAGCTAGAGTGAAACGTTTCACGGTCGCTGAGCAGCACGAGATGTGCTACAGTACTTAGGACGGTTTAAAATCGAATCTGGTTCCTAAAATATTACATTATGCATATTTTCCCTTCATCATAAAACTAAACTACTATATAATAACTATATTTTAATTTAGTAAAAATTGATAATGGTAATCTGTGTATTTAAGCGGTAAACTTTTTATTTTAGTTATAATTTTTTTTTAAGTATCTACATATATAAATTGTATACGTATTAAGCATGTGATAGGTGTAAATACAACTCACCAAACACATTTTAAAATACTTATAATATAACGATAATTAATTATCTATACTAATATCGAAAGTAACTCTGTCCGTCTGTTATATTTTCACGTTTAATCGCTGAACTTATTTAGATTAGGTATGATGATAGTTTGAGACTTTGGGATGGATAGTTTGTATCCCGGAAACCATCCCGCAAGGAGTGTCGAAGTTTGTATTGGGAATCAATCATTTCTCAAGTTAAGGATAAAAAATTCAATATATCCTATAATGTTGGTGAGAAATACAGAATATTTCAGATAAATAGGGGATAGGATAAAAAATAGGGAGTGGTTTCAATTTTTTTTAAATTACTTACCTACTTTTTCTATGTGTATATAATCTATCAATTCCATACTAACCGTTACCGTCAAAACTACCTTAGGGATGAACCCGAGAGAAGCGAGGGTGAGTCGCTAGTATTATAATATAATCTCCCATAGTAAAATCAAAAAAGTACATGTCATACCTACATTTTTAACTAAGCAACAGTGACGGAAGAAACGCTATATGCGTTTATAAAGACCAGCAATTCTTTTGACGAATCTAAATAGCTATGTATATGGTACGCGGAAGATATTAACATTCGCTTTTCTGGGCTGTTTACCATACGCCTTCGCAATATTTTAATCTACGCATGTCAAGTATGCGTCTATCATACGGTCTCATGATATGGCATAACGGTAGTTCCTATGAAAAATCCTTTTAGAATTATGTGACTTAATGACGAATGTGTTGCGTAAAAGTAATAATTTTAAATATTACTTATTTATTTTTTAAAATAGTTTTTTCAAATGTTTATTTGCACGTCTCATATTAATTAAAAGTGCATAATTTTTTTTATAATATTTAAGTGTAAAATTACCATTTTTTGTTATGCAAAATGCAAAAAGGCATTAATTTTAATTTTTATAGCACAACATAATAAAATAAAGAAAAAAATATAAACAATTTAATAAAAAAAATCTGTAGTGTATGTAAGTTCTGACCTCCTCCAAGCGAGTGCAATTCACACTTAATTTAGTTATATAAAATTTAATTGAATAATAAATTATTAAACATATCTTGCATTACAAAAGTGCTTATTTAACTAGTGAAATATGTTGTGTAATGGTAAAAATAAATGACACCTTATTGTCTAAATTGCAAAAGAATCGTAATGGAACTTTTCATTCATGGTGTGTTTGATACGTTCTATTATCACCATAAGCACTTTCGATTGACTAACATAACATTAAACAAACCCCATAGCTCTTACGAATTGTTATAGTATAACATAACCAATTGAAATTAAAAGCACGTAGCATAACGCAATCGCTAGAAAGTGATGCCACCATCATTGTTGGTAACTTTTCTATATCATATGGGGTTAGAGTGATTTAAGTGCAGAAGTTTCGTTTCATGTTCTATACTTATTTATATTAGCATATTTTCAAGCAATGTATCTATCGGATTCAAATAGAACTTATCAATTGTATGGCAACATAAGAATTAATTTTAAGACAATTCAATAGTATCCGTGCCGGTAAGACGTATGTATTACAAGTATAAGTAGTAGGTAGGTATGAAATATAATTTCTAATTTTATAATGACGCTAGCGACTTCCCCTCGCTCCGCTCGGGTTCGTCCCTAGGTACATTTTAACGGTTAGTATAGATTTCTCAGAGAAAAGATATTTTTCCGCAGTAAAGGGTATCCTATATGTTATATGTTGAACCGAATAACCAGCTATCATCATACTAAATTTCATCAAAATTAGTCCAGTGGTAATCTAGTAATGCGTTCTCAGACAGACAGACAAAAAAATATCTAAAAACTATGGATTCGGCCTCTGTATCGATAATATTGACTACTAGCGGAAAGCTCTAGACAAACAAAAACAAATTCATCCTACATTCAATTCATTTTCGGGATACAAAGTAGCCTATTTGTTATTCTGATGTATGAATTATATTATTGTAAAGTTTCATTAAAATCCAATCAATAGTTTTTGTGTACTAAATATTTGTGTATATTAAATATTTATATTATTACTGAAAATTATTATTAGTATTAATGAAAAATATTATTATTAGTGAAAAATACTAATAGAGGTCTATTAGTTACCACGGGAACCATTAATTTTTCTGGGATGAAAAGTAACCTGTTGTTCGACCGGCAATATAAGGTATCAGAATGTTTAATTTTACTAAATTAAGTGCATGAGTTGTTGTGTACCAAGCTGTATAAGTTACTATAGTTTTTTTAACTATCCCATGTAAACTCTTTGATTTTCCGGGATGAAAAGTATCTAAAATGTTGCCCGGGGATCTAAGGTACCACCATGCAAAATTTCATTTAAATTGATCCAATAGTTTCGAAGATTAGCCCGTACCAACAGACAAACAGACAGAGAAATAAAAAATTTGAAAAAAATCTGGATTTGTTCTATTTCTCTTCTTACATCCCGCTGACTCGGTTTTTAGTATTTTTTTTCTATGTACAGAAATTCGACCTCTACAGTTTTATTATAGTATAGATAGATTTCAATAAGATTTTTGAAAATATTAGAGTCAGTTAGACTTTTACTATAAGTATAGATTTAATTACAATTTACGTAATATATCTTTCGTAGTATTAACAATATGGTGACACACAGTAAACATGCGTTGTTTCCAATCTCCAAAGTAGAGAAAGTAGACTCAAAAGTCATAATTTTCCCCATAGGGTTTCCTTAAGCGAAAATCGTGAATTATAACTATGTCATAATAGTACTTTATAACGAATTCGAAGAATTTTTTTGAATAAAAGCGTATCCAAAGTCGTGGGAACAGTGAAGACGGTCGCGGTCATGGTCAGTTCCGCTCTACATATTGGTGCCCGACGCTACTTTACGCTTCCGTTTATTTCTTTTATTGTATTACTATTATTTAAACTAATCTAATAAATTTCTCCGAATGGAAATTTTAGTGAGAAGACTAACTTTTTCATTTAAATTAAGTTAAAATATTCTGAAATTATCTGTATCTTAATATCAGCTCTCAATCTCAGGCCTTCAGCCGAAAAGTGAAATATAAGATATTATTTACCCGAATATGGAGGGTTATGATTTCTGCATGCTGTCTATGTCATAGCATATCTTCTAAACGTATCATAATTTGTCAAAGGAGGTATCGTTAGAAGTGTCTTGATCGTCTACCAATTATAGGCAATGTGACGTACTAAACAAAATATGGCGCCCTCTAGAAGGCAAAGTTCTGTGACATAAGCAAAAACAATTTTAAAATATTTAAAACATGTGTGGCAAAAATAAAACTTAAAAATAATTTAAATAAAACAAATTTTAAAAATTAAAACCCTATGAATAAAATTGAATCACTCTAAAAGTTACGAAACAGGAAAATAATTCTTGTCTGAAAGTATTATACTCATTCAATTATGTATCACCTAATTAGTAAATAACTTATGTATTCCTAATATGTGTCAAAAAGAACATACATACATATTGTACAACTCAGACTGTATCACTTGTAAATAAGTATTTGTATGAAGCGGTACATAAAATTTTGATGACGGTTATTCGTTAGAATTACGAACAATCGTCAGCAAAATTTTGCTACTTTAAGTATCACACCAGGCGACTATCAAAGTAGTAATAAAAATAACAAATCAGAAACTTTCGGCTAAAATTTTGTAATATAGCAATTTATCACAATTAAAGTTGTCACTTTCACACACAAATAACATACAATCCAACTTAATTTACCACTAAAAGTATACCGTTACAGACACCATGACAAAGGAAATACATCCATATATAGAAAGTTAGGATCACTCAAATAGTCATTACCTTTGAAGTAGTTTGAAAGAGGTAGCTTCATAATAAAATTAATAAAATGTAGTTAAATCTATCGTATGTAGTAGAAGAACGTGTCTCTAAAATTTCGACCGCGTCTATTAATCTATAGGAATCCATGTTTAGTTTTCCTTATTATTTTTAAATTGAGGCTGAAATTGTCATATTACAAAATTTCAAATAAAATTATCGTCTTTGTAATTTATAATATACTCGTAATAGTGACTCACCCTCGCTACGCTCGGGTTCGTCCCTAGCTTGATTCCCCATACAAACTTTCATCCCCATTTTCACCCCCTTAAGGGATGATTTCCGGGATAAAAAGTATCCTATGTCCTTCCTAGGTTCTCAAACTATCTTCTCACCAAATTTCATCTAAATCGGTTCTGTACATCCAGAGATTGCCTCCTACAACGTCAGAAACTCACAAAATCACAAACTCACAAACTTTACCTCTTTATAATATTAGTATAGATGTACATACATTAACCAAAAAGTGTATAAGATAACTCTGTTTTTATTTCTTCCAGGGATGCGGCTATGGTTAGTCGCGCTGACAATACAGAGCTTACTGGTAATTGTAATTTGCGGTAAAGCGCCTCAAAATCGGCGCTCTTTGATTCAACAAACGGTAAGTCTTAAAGTCGAATCCTTATCTAAAAAAATATTTATACAACTAAGTTTAATTATCTATATCAGAAACACAAGTAGACGTTTAGTTTGCTCATAAAATTATAAAGAATATTTCAATAACTTGCAATATTATTTTTTGGACATGTCTGTCTATCTGTCTGGGAACGCGTCACGAGAAAACCACTTAACAGATTTTGATGAAATTGGGTATGATGATAGCTGGTTATCAGAGTCAATATATAGGGTACTTTTTATTGCGGGAAAATTCTCATCTCTGAGATATCTATACAAAACGTTAAAACGTAACTAGGGACGAACCCGAGCGAAGCGAGTGAATCACTAGTTTATAATAAATATACTTATTCTACTTAAGGACGTTATTTGACAAAGCTTTTATCGTTTTCAAACTACATTATTATATGTAAATTAATACTGAAGATAGGTTTATTAAGTATAAGTTCAGTCTATGCATACGATGCAAGAATATAATTGAAAAGCATATCTAGGGTCATAAAATAACAAAGTTATAATTATTTTTTATTATAAAAAATATTACCATGTTTTTAAAGTCTCTATCCGCGGGTGTAAGTATAGACCACTTTTATTTTAGTGTGAGAAGTATAGTTGACCATTTATAACGATATTCTGTATCTGCACAATGGTTGAATATAAATAATATAAACTTTTATTATTTAACAATATTTTTCTTTGTTTCAGAACCTACCAGTTTCTAAAGGCGGTTGGAGACCAGTCGTCGGCTCAGGTGGACTATTGTACAGCCCACTAGGCACAGCTCCTTTACACGCTCCTTCATACAAAATACCTCTATTAGATTTATATCCGTCTTCTGCTCGACCAGTAACCGCGAGAGATGTTACAAAGTTGACATCAATAGCTCAGTCTTATAAGCCCACGACACTACGTACAGTATCTGTGCCTACCCACGGTCTGCCAGTTAACCAACCAATTAACTCCTATTTAAATCCCTTTTCACTACCTAATAATGGAGGGAATCACTATAAATTTGTCCAAAACTATCCAGTTGATAGTGTCTTCCTCAGGAATCAACACAATTCTTACGCCGCTCGTCCAGTCTTGCAAAAGCAACAAACGAAGCAAAAGCAACAATATCATAATAACATATTACAACAATTGACTAACATACAGCCGATTCAATTCGGACAGTATTCTACGGGGAAACCGTTAGACATATTCGGGAAAGCAAACGACGCGTACCCAAGACAGGATGGGAAGCGGCCACAGTCAGCGGAAACTGAAATATTCAAACCGCAAGTGTTCAAGCTAGGCGATGCAGACACACCGTCTCAATTTTTGAGTCAATCTGTGAAAACTGCCCAGCAGCAATCTTATACACCATCGAAATACCCCATCAATCAATATGGACACCCGTTCCAAGACACTGTGTTCCCACCAAGTATTTTAGGTATAGCTTTTAAAGTTTAAATTTAAAACATATTACATTTGAAATCGTCTGATTTGATCAAATTTATCATTTAAATATTTTGTATTGTTTCAGGTTCATTTGGATCTTTTGGCATACAATCCGTCAAAGGAAGAGATCCAGGATATCCCACAACCAAAACCACGTTTTTACCGCCTCAATCTACAAAACAAACTATTTTCAATTCATTCAATTATTCACCTAACTTTAAGTCCACACCGGCTCTGTTTGCTACATCTACACCTAAATTAACAACTGCTCAAAATTATAACTATTTTTATAGTTCTACTTTAAATTATCTAGGCAATGTACCTACACCACAAACAAAATTAGTATCCCCAGTGAAAATAGACCCTAACGCTGGAACTAAGTTTGGTTTTAAACCCAGTCCCCAGGATCCCTTCGTGAAAAACTTCCAAAATATAGATTACAATAAAATATCTACTTACAGTCCTCCAGTAATACAAACCTCATCAGTGGCTGGTCCTTTGTACAATGATTATGGTCTTTTACCACAAAACACTGTGTTCCACAGCTATAAACATCAAAACACCGCTAACATAAAATACGATAAACCTAAACAAAAAGTACCTGATAACTTGGGTTTAACTCAGCAAGTTTCACAGCAATATACGAACGCACCAGGACTGTTTGATTTGGAAAGTAGCTTAAATGCATTATCACAGGCACATCGTCCGTCTTACGCTGTAATAGAAAATACTGATGATGTTACACATCACGCTTCTGCAACTCCTTGGACCGTTACTCCTCAGTCATACGGACAAAACCAAAACACTAATGAACCTGTTACTAGTTCTGAACACGTAGACAATATATTCGAAAAACCTACAACAGTTTTACCAGATATACCTGAAGAATATTCTATTGTAACGGAGAATGAAAATAATAATGGGAACGTACATTATTACGATAGTCAAGTTGACTCTCAAAGCCGACGTCCTCTAGGTGATGATTTCGAACCAATCGGAAAGAATAAATTAAGAGATTACTACTACAAAGTATCTACTCCAACTTACACTGAACATAAACCTTATAGACGGACCAAAAAACCTACTGAAGCTCCTAAGCCTGAGACGACAACTTTTTCGTATACCGTTAGAGAAACTACAGAAGTTCCAGTGGAGACACTTCCCACTCTACCACCTAATAGGCATTTTAAACGACCCAGTACACCAGAACCTTTAGAAAAAGATAAAATTAGAAAACGGAATAAGATTCGGAGGCGAAGACCTTCAGCAAATCGCAATAGAGAAGAAACAAGCACACGCAGGGAAGCACCTTCAACTGAAACCCCTACTACTATCGCCGAAGATATCCATACCGTTCGGCCTCGAGTAAGACCAATTAAACTAAGAACAGAACCAACAGTAACTACGCCTAGTGATACTACAGAGTTAACAACAAGCGCTCTACCAACTACATCACCAACTAAACCAACGGTTATAAAGAAAAAATTAGTCTCCCTTCGCAGACCTCTCACGACACCATCGGACAGATTCGAAACGACTACACAAGTATCGAATGAGAAAGACAATAGCAGAGAGTCTCCTATAATGAAAATATCTTCACGGCCACAACTGTCAAAGGCACCATCTTTAAATTCATATGAATTTAAAAATAGTGAAATTCCTGATTACAGCCACAAACAGGACGAAAAAGATACACCCACAAGCGACGTGTCAGTAAGTATTGGAGACACGCTTAAAACTACTGATACATTGAAAGAATTTTCATTCCACCGAGATGCTCGACCTGTAGAAATAAAAGAAGTAACGACACAGTCAGTTAATCAGAAAACGGATTATGAAGTAACAACTTATGCGCCCCACACTGAAGCGAACACAAGGCTAGCAGGTAAAGTCCAAAGACCTAGACTCAAGAATAAATTCGATAGACCTAAATTCAGTGTTAAAGATTACAGAAATCGTTTGAATTCTACAACAAGTACCACCGAGAAAGTTGTCGAAAATACTCCAAAGACAAGGCATCCACAACGAAAGAGTCCCTACACGGAAAGCATTTTCACTGATATCGAAACTACAACTGAAAGAAAGAAGTTCACGCCAAAAGAGCCAAGACATAAATTTAACAGAACAGAAAACAACGAGCAAGAGATCCATTCAAGGCAAAGTTTAAGGCAGAAACAAAATTCAGAAGGCATCGAAGCTAGTACACAGCGAATGTCATCGCGTATACGTAACGGCCAGCGTCGGCCGCGGCCTACGGAAGAGAACTCTGAGACTTCCACTCCAACAGTCCACCATAAACGACCGTTACGAAAAAGAATACAAGATTCAGAAACTGGTGAATCCGTGCAGGACATATCAGTGACAGAAACAAGTGACCACAAAAACGATATGACCGAAAAAACCAAATCTGAGAGCGCAATAATGAAAATAGCTGACAAAAAGCATCATGATCCTATAGAACGGCTATTCGAGCATTCCAAACGAGTATCAGACTTAACCCTCGCAGCGAGTAAGGACTATAACACCCCCGGCATGTTCAAAACCGTGTCATCCAATAGCAGAAGAATACCTAGCTATTTCACAATAGCTACAGACGACCCAATCTTACCGATTGAAGCCTTCTTCCCTCAGCTTAACCAAAAGAAGGAATCGTAAGGTTCCTAAACCAAATCTTTTCGACTGCCAAAGCGTCATGTTTCTAGTTTTATTCAATTTATCGCAATATTAGTGCTAGCATTTACAGTGGTTGTACCCCACCTGCATTTCTGACTGTTGACATTTACTCTATCGGTGCTCATTTTAGTGTTAAGTTTTCATATCTGGTGATATGATATTACTAAAAATTGGATTATATGCACTTGGACATTTCGTGTATGTAACGTGCGTGGATTAATATGAAACTAATATAAGTACTATATTTATAAGATGGCATTAATTTCTCTGTTTTACAAAAAGATAAAAAAGTTTTTTAAAGTTTTTTAATTATCTATTTTATAAAATTTAATATTTTCCATATTCTAATATATAACATAGATTTGGTATTTATCGATTGTACAAGTTATACCGAACTTAGGTCGTGAATTCGATTCCCATATAGAGTAAATATCATTCACAATAAAAATAAACAGATTAGTCTTTATATATATAATTCTTGTGTGAGTGTGTATGTCACTGAACTTCTCTCAAACGACTGGACCGATTTTGATGAAATTTTTTGTGTGTGTTCAAGGGGATCTGAGAATGGTTTAGATTCACAATTTGAATAATAATTTTCATCAAAATGGTCCAGAATGTTTTAGCTTATTAAAAAAAAGTTTGAAATTTTCAAATTAAAGACGTGTAGACAGGACAACGTCTGTCGGGTCAGCTAGTGTATTATATAATAAGAAAGACTGACTAGAACAAAACAAGAATATTCAAGAAATATCCATTTTTTATTTTGTATTACGAAGTTTACTGCTAACTTTAGAAATATATTTAACACTAGCATTGCCCGCAGCTCCACCCGCGTTCAGATGACCAAAAACCAAATTCTTAGGTGTTACATATTATAATACTCTTACATTGCAGTTTTTGTATTTTTTTCTCAGAAATGAGACATTATCCCGCGGTAAAAAGTATCTTATATGTTGACCCGGATAACCAGCAATCACCATACCAAATTTCATCAAAATTCTAAATTTCAATAAAAAATTTCATAAAAATTCTGTGATGCGGTAACAGACAGATAGATAGACAGACAGACAGACAAAAATTCTAAAAACTATAGATTCGGCCTATGTATCAATAATGTCTATTTCAATAAGATTTTCCAAAAAATATTTAATGTACAGATTCGGCTTAGTTACAATTTTATTATACGTATAGATATAGATGTGAATTTCTCTAATGACGCATATTTTCAAGTGCATGTAGTCCGATATTTAATCATTAGTATTAATTACAAGCGCGTGGCTGTTGTATGTTGTCTTTGTATGTACGAGATATCAAGTGTCTGTACGAGTGCGAGTGCATGTTTCTTAAATATTTATATGAAACTATAGTATTAGAAATGTAAATAAATTATTTTCTTAAAAGTGTTTTAATGTTTTATTTAACATATAAAAAGAGATTTGATAACATTCTATTTTAATGTATAATTTAATTTATCCAGCGTTGGCCTCGTCCGCTTGCATTTTCGCCATTTTTTGCATACATTTTACTGCTGCTTGGTGAATTGTTCTATCTAATGTATCTGTAAAATAAAAGAGAAATAATGTAAAGTAAATTTAAAATAACTGAAAATTTATTTTGTTCATTAATAATAAAAAAACATTAAATCTATTATTATTCAATACTAGCGACTCACACCTCGGTTCGTTTCTAGCTTGCTTCCCAATACAAACTTTCATCCCCATTTTCAGTCCCTTAAGAAATGATTTTCTGGATAAAAAGTATCCTTTGTCCTTGCCAAAGTCTCAAACTATCATCTTACCAAATTTTATCTAAATCGGTTCAGTAGATCCAGAGATTACCTCCCACAACGTCACAAACTCTACTTCTTTATAATATTAGTATAGACTGATGCTGATGATGTTCTCCTAGCCGATTCCGGCCACGGCGGCCAATCTCATTGAGACTAGCCAACTGCGCGGGAGATATTATACTGCAGCGCGTGTGAGGGAGAGCGCAGACACAACGTGCACTCTCTATCTCTGTCACTCTCATACTCCGGTGGGACGACACGAGACACGAACAGTGAGAGTGTCGGCGCAGGACCGACGGCTTTACGTGCTCTCCGAGGCACGGGGGTGAAACACCGCCAACTTCCCAACTCCGGGCTGTTACTGAGGCTTACTATACAGAAATAATAACTAAGTTTGGCCCGACCCGCGACTCGAACCCAGGACCTCTGGATGTGCAGCGGTACATGCTAGCTACTACACTACTAAGGCAATTAAAATAATAACATACATACACGTATACAAACTTTCGCATTTGTAATAGTAGTTCGATGTAAATTGAAAATATACATACAAATCTTGTGTTGTCCTTTAACTGGGAAGCGCAGTCTTAAACTGACGGGGTTGGAGCAAATGAACACGTAGGGACTGTCACTCTCTCCCTCCGGGTAACTGAAAGTTTATTATTTTTTTAATTTTTGAAGTTATACTTCTTTACGCACGTTTGGACAAAAATATGAGAGCAAAATTTTTGTGATGCGCGCGCACACCGAGTCAAAAAGCGACATGATGAAGTTAACTGCATTCCTTTTAGAAACAGAGAGTTGTGACATACGGGATGAAATCTTTAGCTATTTTTGTTCTGTTACGTCAAAGAAGTATAACTTCTTACGTGCGTACATAAGTACCTAAACGCACACGTTTTTTTTTCAAAAATCCACCGTTAACATTAAAATAATTATTTTTAGTTACAAGAGATGTGTACACGACAAACTGGATTTATATAATAATATTTTATTTTATAAACTAAATACTAAATAACTTACATCTTAGCGTATTCCTCTTGCGGCAAGCAGTCGTCCACATTCACGCAGCCGAGAAGACACCCCGTTGGGTAGAAAGATGGGAACTTGAATTGTTTCTCTGTAAAAAAAAGCAAAATATTTTTCCTATATTTGTAAAATCACAACAAACATAGTTTTTTCAATTCATTTTGAATCACAATATGTAATATTAATAATGACATTTAATTTTTTTCAGTTGTACTTATAAAATATCTACTAATAATCATCATAATATTATTATTATTTTCTCTTTTTTTATGTATTTATTATTTTTGTTACTATTTAAATAATTCAAGGGTATCATTTGGAGAAAGAAAAGGCAAGAGTAATTAATTAATAAGAATAATTAAAGTTCGGTATGAGCGCTATTAAAATTATGAATTGCTTCTTAACTGATTATCTTTAAAATCTACACTGCAAAGAGGTAAAGTAAGTTTGTACGTGGGGAGTAAACTCTGGAACTACTGATCTGATACTGAAAATTGTTTCACTAATAGAAAGCTACATTACCGCAGACAGATAAAGGCTATTTTTTATTTCAATAAAAATGTGTTTACTGTCAGAAATCACACTACATACTTTAATTCAAATGTGTCAAATTATTGTTAGGTAATTTGGGACGAACGAGTGAGGTGAAGATAAGTCCCTAGTCTCTTATAACATCTATTTATTTAGTTAGATAAACAATGTCAATTAATTATATGTAATGCACTGGACAATCAATTTATGAAGCAACCCTCTCGGTTACCTCTTTTTGTTTTCGCTTGTCATGGTAGCCTTTAAGTAGAACAGCTTTTACCAATAGTAAAATTTAGACATTTATTTTTTTACTATTTAAGTGTATGTTCTGTTGACTACCCTAAATAAATAAACAAATAAATAATATAGCTGGTATATACTTGTACCTGGATATAAGACCCTGTACTGGTTTTCCAAAGCGCGCACGACGGTCTGGTCCGGCGGCTTCACCGTGGCCGCCACCCACAGCCGCCCGCGGTGTCCCGTGTACCACGTGCGACCCTCGTGCCTTAACATTTAAATTGTTATTGATTAAATTTAAAGATCTAAAAATACACAATTTTTAGCGTTTTAAAAAGTGTCCTCAAAAGAATGTGCAATTCGAAATTGAATTGCGCTTTTTTCAAATCTCTTTTGTTCATTGCTTTTCGGATGACAAAATTAAAACGCACGTTCTTTGTGCGTAAGTTCGAATTTGTGTTTAGATAATTAGAACATTCGATTCTTTAATTTTATTCTTTGGTTTAACTTTACATGAAATGGAGACCCCACTTTTTGAACAGATATTTTGTAAGAAATGTGTATCTATGTTTTTATATATCAATGATTAAACTCATTAAATATATATTGATATGACATTTGTTTTACTAACAGTATTGATAACCTGAGTTTATAGAATATAGAAGTTATCTATAATAATCAATCAGAATTTCACTAAAATAAGTTAGCAGTCAATAACTTTTGTAAAATGCTTATTTAAAAAAAATAATGACAATACTAATTTGTTATATAGCTACAGCTTAAGCTTTATAAAATACTAGCGGACCCGACAGACGTTGTCCTGTCTACACGTCTTTAATTTTAAAAATTTCAAACTTTTTTTAATAATTTTTTTGATGAAAATTATTATACAAATTGTGAATCTAAACCATTCCCAGATCCCCTTGAACACACACAAAAAATTTCATCAAAATCGGTCCAGTCGTTTGAGAGAAGTTCAGTGACATACACACTCACAGAAGAATTATATATATAAAGATACTATCGTGTACAAAATGGCGGTCTTGTTAGGTATTATTACCGACTAACACACTTACATCTTAATGCCCTCTACTAGCAAAGAAGCCCAAGGCTGATGCATGGAGAGACATTTTCCGGAGTCACTCATCTCCAGCAGTTCCAAGTCTTGGATGCGAGAGGATTGGGCCCAGTTGGACTTTGGAACCACTTTAGTTCGCCTCTCAACTGATTGGTTGAACTAGAAAAAATTATGTTAAATATTTATTTTTTGCACAATTGACAAAATTGACAATTAAAAAAAAGATAAAACCAAATTTTTATTTTTCCTTTAAAACCGTTCTGTCTACCACAGCCTATTATGTCATTAAAAAAATATAAAAGAAACGAAAGAGATTGGTTACGATATACATACGAGTATGGATACAAATATATTTTTTGTGATTTAATGTATAATACGTAATTTTAAACTTTTATAGGAATTTGTATGAAAAGTCGCCATTTTTGAAGTTAGAAATTAGTGCTTAAACACAGTATAAAAATCTATATTAAGCGATCGTCCATGGAATTTAACGGAAATTCTATAAAATTCAAGAGTTACAGAAAAATACCAATTTTCATCGAAAACGGCTACAAGTTAAAGGACTGTAGCTCCATCTCGTGGCAAATTACAGTTATTCCCATCGACTCTAAAGCCGTCTTGACCATAGTTTTTTGGAGCGGGATATTTTTTTTTTCTAACTATAATATAACGATTTAAGTTATAGTATAAAAAAAATTACGCATATTCCCTATCGCTTTGTGTAGACGTCTTCGGAAGTATGAATTAGTAGGCTATGGTTTTAGTTACTGTTTATATTAGCGATGAGAAATATCCTGAGGGTCATTGTTGGTATTAGATAAAGTATCTGGGCGACTTTCGTAAAATCGGTTTTTTTTCGAAAAAAATGAAAAAAATACGTTTTTTTTTTCAGAAAACACCCCACCCCTATATAGATAAATTTAACAAGCAAAACCTTATCCTAATACAAAATTTTATGCAAACTATTTGAGCCGTTACCGAGATACACGAAATAAAATATACAATACAAGAATTGCTCAATAACCGACTTCCAAAAAGGAGGATGTCCTCAATTCGCCGGAATCTTTTTTTTTAATATTATTATAAGATATTTGTTGGTACAAGAAAGATAAAGTACCATTAATAAAGGAGCATTAACCCCAGGTGCGACGTCGCGGTCTGCAGACGTATCGAGCAGTAGATCAGATCGGAGGATTTGACTGCTTGATGAAGTGCTGCTCGTGATTTGTCTTATATGATCTTCATCTACTTCGTGTTCTATTGTTGTATCTTCTACTATTTGACGACCTTAAATTAAAAAATTACATTAGTATGATGGGAATTTTAAAATGATTGATAATTTATTATAAAACGAATCTATCATGGGAACCGTACATTTTTCCAGGATAAAACATAACCTATGTGCTATTTCAGACTATAATCAATCTCTCTGCCCAACCAGATTTCTACAGCCCTTCTGGCGTGGATTAACAAACATCCATCCATCCAAACTTTCGCATTTATAATATTAATAGGATAATGGGATATTATAAAATTATCACTCACTTTACTTTTAATGCAACTTTGCAACATTAATATTAAACTATTATATTCTTATGTACATCAATTTTTATCAATATAATAATCTACATTTGTGTCAAAAAATTGAAGTGTAAAATGGAGATCAAAAACCTAGTCCTTGCTAATATTGTATACTTACTAAATTACTATCACTTTCAACTGTTTCTCTTTATACTAAATTTCATCCTAATTTGTCAATTCCAGTAACAAAACTACATACACACTGACATAAAGAAACTATCCCATTTATAATACTAATATTAGATAAATACTCACCAGCAAAGTCAAATGTCATCTTCTTATTAAGCCTGGAAGCATGTTTTTTATCATGCAGTGTTTGCTGATACTTCTGCAATTTCTCCTTCTCGGTGGAGTTGAGCCACACACTGTTTGAACTGAAGTAGTCACTATCGTCATCTGTTACTTTGGTTCTTTTTTCACTGAAGAAGAAAAGAAAATATTGTTATTGTTTTATCAAAGAAATAATGCTTAATAAAAAAATATTATTATTATTTTATTTATTTTTTAAGTACAACAAAAAATATAATAATTATTATTTTAAATTAAAAATAATTAGATATGCCTTAAACTATAAATTATGAATTAAATTCATAAGAGCAGAATGCATATTCTTGATTTAACTCATGTACATATTTCATTTAATCTCTATTTACCTTGTACGATCATATTCAAGCAATCTGTTTCTATGAGAAAGTGCCGCTTCCCAACCTTTTGGTCGACTTTTTTCCATGAGTGACTCCACAAGTTTGGCACTTGATTTAGTTTTTGCATTTATCTCCCTTTGCTCATCTGGTGTACACACCTATTCAAAGAAATATTTTATAAATATCATTTTTGTTTTTAAAAAAATTAAAATTTTATATAACAATATTAAATTTAGAGGATGAACTCAATGAATGAACCTATCATAGTGCAATAGAATATAGTAGACTACAATATATATTATGAAATATATGTTGGTAACTAGTTAAAATTATTCAGAGATGACAATATGATAATATAGGCTAATTTTTGGTACATGTTGCACTATAAAAAGTAGTTAAGCAGTTTTTATTAAGCTGATATTCAAGTACCATTGGTAATAATTAAAAGTAAAAACTAAGATAAAATATAAGTCACATATTCATACCAGATTTCCACAAAACAAACAAGGTCCCGATCCTTCTTGCTTGCAAACAATTCTACCACATTGAAGGCAGTTGTTAATTAGTTCATGTTTCGAAGCCTGACAGTCACAGTGATGTCTTCCTGTTTTTAAATATTATCATATCATATTTGATTGAGCTCACATTAAATCAATAGTTAAAATGAACAGTAAAAAGGATGTTTAAGGAAGTGAAATTGACAATAAAAATTGACAAGAGGTGATTCTAGATAAACAATGTTCAATGCTCTTTGTTCTGTGGGTTATAGGCATGCTATTTGGCCACAATTTACTTTTACCTTTTAAAGTAATGACTTGAGCATTTTTGCCCTCTTGAGAATATAAGTTAACATATTTAGTTTTCTTTTTAGATTTAAGCTCATTTTCAACAGGTTGATTCTGTACTGGCTTTTCTGTACTCACAAAGTCTTGCTGTTGTTTATTTTTCGATATTTTTTTCTTTTGTTGTTTGGTTTGCGGTCCTACTGTAATAAAATAAATAAATTTTATATTAAAAATATAACAATATTAACCTACAAAATTAAGAAATACATATATAAACTGACCTTTGTTAGGAAATTTCTTCTTGGTCAGTTCAAAGTAGAAATTTTTATGCTGCGAGTTATCGAAATCAAGTAAAGTTTTAAGGTAATCATTTAATTCCTCCTCATTTTGTATGGACATTATATACCTAAAAATTACATTAAATAGTATTAAACAACATAAACTATAACAATATGAACTGTATATTATAGATATTTACTTTATGAGATCCTCAGGAACTTCAAAATCTAATATTTTCGATAGACCTTCACTGATCCATTGATCCATTTTTTAATTTCACAATATGTTTTAACTATATGAAAAACCACAAAACTTTAAGATAGTCGATATTTGATACGGTTTGACAAAGCCAATGACTCGAGAATGACATATTATTGACACAAGGCTGGGTCAGCTGAATTTGACAGAAAAGTTTTTTAATTTTGTTATTGAATTAAATATACGTTTATTATGCCACATTAAAAGAATATTAAAGTACGATTTATGATAAAATATACAGTGTTTAAGTTAGTAACTCTCTTTATTGCCATCACACACACAAACTATGCTGCACAATCACATGTACTCATAAGGCTAACAGGCTAGGCTACTTTATACGTTATTTTTTATTGGTCTGAGATCCGAATTATTATTTTTCCTGCTTAGTAGATTTGAAGAAAATAAGATATGACAATATGGAGCAGCACTTTTCTCTATGATACTTCAGTAGTTAAGGCTAATGATAATAATATGGATGAATAATACTTTAGCCTACTTCTGTTTGTCTCTTTTCGAATAAAGACAAATTTAAAGAATATCTTCTACATACAAACATTGTGAATTATCTATATATATAAAATCAATTGCTATTCGTTAGTCTCGCTCAAAATCAAAAACGGCTGGACCAATTTGAGTAGTTCTTTGTTTTGTGGATGGTGTGTCAGGGATGGTTTAAGTATATTTTTTTTTTTTGGAAAAACCCACAAGAACAGCTGGAAAATCGAAAAGTTCAGAATTGTTTCTTTTGTATGGGAATCACTAACCGCTGAAACGTACCTAGGATCGACGCTGCGTCGCTAGTATCCGTATAATAATAACAGGAAAAAAACAATATATAAACTTAAAATCATTTATTAATTTCATTTTCAATAAGTATTTGTAATAAATACAATATTCGTCCCTTAACATCTTGCATAGACTTATGCAAACTATCTGCAATCATGCTTATTATATTTTTCTCTTCAATAATTTCGAGTAATGTTTTATCTTTGATTTTTGCTGAAGTAAGGTAATGCTTTAGAACTTCTAAAATAAGTTTATCCTCATCCCGATGCCACTCCGGAGATTCTTCTTTAATACATTCGTCTTCAGACATAATGAGTGCTGACATGTCTGAATCATCCTGTCCTTGGACTTTGGTTTCAGTAATTGTAATTTCTGATTCATCTCCTTGTTCCTGTATTTAATTCAAATTTAAATGTAATAAAAATTTAATATTGTGTAGTATAGTTATACATATTATGTATATGTTGGGACACTACTACACAACACCTTCTAATTCCATGGTAAACTACAAGGCTTGTGTTATGGATACCAGATAGTTGATACACTATACATATAATATAACTTTAAATATATACATATATTATAAATTTAAACACCCATGACTTTAGTACAAACATCATGTTTATCACACAAATTAATGCCCCCAGCGGGACTTGAACCCACGACCGCTGACACAGCAAGTATGATCACTACAAACTGAGCCAAACATGTCGAATAATTTATTATTTAAAAACTATGTCCTTCCCAGGGTCTCAAACGATCTTCTTACCAAATTCCATCTAAATCGGTTCAGTAGATATAAATATTACCGCATACAACGTCACAAACTCACAAACTTTACCTCTTTATGACATTAGTATAGATTTAAAAAGAGAAATTTATTTAGACCACCTGTACAAACAAAAATTGTATTTTAATCACTGTACTCATTTTTAAATGCCATAAAGAATAATATATAAATCACAATTAAAACCAATAAATAATATAAAAAATAAAATTTTAACAAAAATAAATTTGATGCATAAAATAAAACTCTATTAAATAGCTTCATTCAAAGAACTATACATACATCCTTTATCATAAAGACTTGACGGGCAGGTGATGAGGCTGGCGACGGCGGCGTGCCGCTTTCTTCTCCTTCTTCTTCCTCTTTTTTTCCTTCATCTTCCTCCTCCTCTTCCTCATCTTCCTCTTCTTCTTCCTCCTCTTCTTTTTCTCCTTCATTATTTTTTTGTTCCTCATCATCGCTAAAACAGAAAGAAAATATTTAATAAAATACTTATGACATCTTATTCAGTTACTTATTGTAATAAGATAACTTATTAAGCTATTTTAAATTAATGTATGAGAAATCCCAAAACTTCAAAATCTGTGTCTTAATAATGAGTATATTTGATGTATTTCTTATTAAAAATCTTTTCCAAAAATTACTCTATTATTTATTAAAACTATTACAAATACGTCACCGCACTATACAAAAACCAACAGATAAATATTTAATAATTTTTCTTTATTCTAAAGGTGAATATTTTAGTTTTAAATGATAATATTTACTTTATACAAAGAGAACAAACCTGGATGAATTGTCCGCTTCATAATTTATAGTGGCGTTAGTGTCATCGCATGTTCTCATTGTGTCGTCTTGATCCTCTATTTTCTCCTTGAAACTTTTATCTGGGACTCTGGTAAATCTATACATATAATAAAATTGTTACTAAGCCGAATCTATACATGAAATATTTTTTGGAAAATCTTATTGAAATAATCATTATTATCGATACAGAGGCCGAATCTATAGTTTTTAGAATATTTGTCTGTCTGGGTACACATCAGGAGAAAACCTGGACAGATTTTGATGAAATTCGGTATGATGATAGCTGGTTATCCGGGTCGACATATAGGATACTTTTTACTGCGGGAAAATATCTCATCTCTGAGAAATCCATACTAAACGTTAAAACGTAAGTAGGGGCGAAGCAGAGCGGAGCGAGGGTGAGTCGCTAGTTATTAATAATAACCGTGTTTATTACTTTAACCGTAACTATATACTGCCACTGCTATGTACGTAGGGTAATATAAAGAAAAAAATTTAAACTCACTGTCTCCGTCGATGTGGGAACAATGAAAATATATACTTCATCAACTCGGGAAATTCCTGAGTACATTCTAACAGCTTATAACAAATGTCACATGGTTTTAATGAATTATCTAAAATTACTTCTTTTATTTTTTCCAATATCCTATACTTCTTTCTGTTATCAGGTACTTTTTCCTGCAAATGCATATTTTAAAAAACAATTAATCATCACACATACAATATGTTATTCCTATGTAAAATAAAATTCGACTTTGATTATTTGCTTACTATCGGCTCACCCTCGCTTCGCTTGGGTTCGTCCCTAGGTACGTTTTAACGGTTAGTATGGAATAGATAGACTATATATTATATGATATATAAGCCTTATAACCTTCCTCAGTAAACGGGCTATCTAATGCAAAAATGCAAATTTTTCAAATCGGATCAGGCAAGGCAAGTTGCTAGTTAGTCCTTAAATTACAATTGTCAATATAATTATAATAAATAAATAATAAATTCAACTAATGTTGTCATATTCTTCTATGAATTCCACATTTAATTAAAACAAATTTACATAAATGTCAATTATCTTGTTTATAGCTTCTAAGCACAGAACCAAAATTCATTAAATGAAAAACACAAAATAAATTAAATCAAAATCTTAGATACCTCAATCTTCTCTATTAAATCCTCGACACAATTCCATATAAAATAATCTTTGAATACGTCCATCTTGTCCGCTTGTTCCGCTGTCAAGAAACCAAGGAATTCCTTATATATATCCACTAACTCCACATCGAATATTTTGGACATTTTTTTGTATAATTCCAATACTTCGTCATTATAAATATCGAACTTCATAAATGTTGTGTGTAGAGACCTCTTTATTTGATTGTTTCGAGCTATGTTGCATCGCTCTATTAGTTTGATTTGGAATTTCATTGCTGTTTCTGTAAATGAAATAATTAAATTAATTCAGTAGTCCAATCGCAAATTAAATAATCATTCTAAAAAATTATATAGACCGTGTCCTCTAAAATGTTACTTTAAAAAATAGAAGAGTGATTTACTATTTATCCTACTATTCTCGATGTTACCATACAGATATTTAACTTATTTTAAAGAATAAGAAAAGTTTGGCCAAGTCAAATCGATAGCCAAGTAATTCTATTTATTAAAGAAATAAAGATATCTAATATTGATACGGTTACTATAAAATGTTGCTATTTAAAGATTTATTTCACAATTTATGGCAAAGTTCATTCCATATATAGGTATTAAATAAATTAACCGAATTGGTTTTACATTACATCTCAAAACTTTTTGCGGTAGAAGAACTGCTTTGCGAGACTTGTATTTTTTTACATATTATGTTTTTCATGGGAATGGGATTTATATTATTCCTTAGTCTGAGATAAAATTTTATATGTAATTGATATTATTTCTTATTTAAATATAATTTGCATCTATATTGAATAACCTCTGAAACCATTTTCTTATGTATTTATTTAATTTTAAGAAATAATGATTTTTCACCCAGAAATATCACAGTTTCATTAGCTCTTTATAAAACTAACTTATATTTTAGTACTGTTATTTATATGATTTTGAAAATCTTGTATGTTAAAAAGCTAAATATGAATATTTTTTACATACTAAAATTTCTATTAAATCGATTTTACACAAACTCAAAAGTTTTATTATATATTATTATAATATTAAATTAACAGCAAAGATAAATACTATTTTAGGCGAAAAACAAAAAATAATTACCAATATCCTTTGAACTACAACCAGCCTCTTCATTTCCATTCACGCGCTTTGTATATACCATATATTCTTCTATTTTATGTGACAGGCCATCATTAACAACATTATAATGCTTTTTAAAGTTATTTATTAATATTTTCAATTTATTTGATATATTTGGATACTGTCTATTAATACAATCACATGTTACATCTCGTTTTTTTACACCAAAATAATCTGTAATAAGAGTCGGTCTCTTCACAAATTTCCTTAAGAGACGACAACATTTACAGTGAACGGAATCGATTTTCCACAAGTTCGTATTCGATTCAATACAATTATTCGAATCGATATTTCCGTTATCGATATTTGTGTTAACAGGAGCTGGAGTACATATAGGAGTCGTTGTGCTATTAACAGTGTTCGTATTTATTACTAATAAAGGTATCAAGTGAGTACCTGAGCTGGTATTAACAAGTCTATATATATTTGATGCAACTATCATATTATCGCGTGTGGTCGCCTGAATTTGCACATCGACCCTATCGACTAGATTGGGTTTTTGTATTTTTGGTAGTATATTCGATCGATTGCATGTTATTTCCTTTGTAAAATCTATTGGCAATGGCGATTTCTCTTTGTTGCAGATATGTTTACCGATCTCTACATCTATACCCGCGGGCGCTGCAGTTGCTTTGGGTCGGCGATATAAATGATTCTGAAAATATATAAATACTAATGAAGTAAATATTTCTTTTGATCTTCCTCTTGATCTTGGTTATTCGCTTATAAATTAAATATTTACGTTAAATAAAAAAAAAAACAAATAATTAAAAAAGTGTAACGTCCTTTGTTTTTATTGGCTGGAAAATATATGAAAATGTATGAAAGAAAATGAAAAAAAGGGTGAAGAGTGTATGTAATTAAAAAAATAAAAAGTCTATAACCACCTACAGACAATCGCGCGTCGAATGGTTAAAGTCTCTTAACGATATATGTTCATTGTTCAGTAGTTTTTGTGATTTTTTTCTTCTTACAAATGTACTATATAAATTGGACATAGTTAAGCAAAATAGATCCGACCGAAAAACTTACTATTGAGCAAATAGTATTTTTAGTAAAATTGGTATATCAAAATAATAACACTGTAGTTTTTTTTAAATTCTTCTTAAATATTGGGTATTTTATGTACTTTCTGTACATAAGTTGATAATATGTAGGTGCCATTTATGACAGTAATTCAAAAAACGGTTCTCGTGGGCTGGATCCATTTTGCATAACTAATTCCAATTATAAATAGGAAAGGCATAGTAAAACATACTCACTCTAAACCTCTTACTGCTTTTCGCAAGGTACTTGATCCACAGGTGAGGCATCTCGGACTCGGGCTGTTCGTACAGCGTCAGTTTGGGGTTGAAAGGTAACAGCTTGTGTTTCACTGGATCTATCTCGTTCTTCTTGAAGTATCTCTGCAAATTAAAATACAATTGTTATAGTCTTTTAAGTATGTACAAAAGTTGAATTCAATGAGCAATTTTTGTATATACATTCATTTCGTGTATCTCAGAAACGGCTCTAACGATTTGGATCAATATTCTTATTTAGATAAAGTTTTTCTTTTTAAGTTCATTAGTTTATAAGTGTATTTTCTGATTTAGCTCGTAGAGTAAATAGCGTTAGAGTGCATCGTTCGTTTGTAGAATGTATTGCGTTATGATGTATAGTGTTAGGGTGTAGTGTTAGGGTGTAGTGTTAGGATGTAGTGTTAGGGTGTACCGCAATGGGTCCGTCGGCGTCCTGGTGGCGCGCGGCCTGCACGTGCGAGAGCAGCGCGCGCAGCGACACGCCGGGCAGCGAGTAGCGGCAGGCGAGGCGCGCGGCCGCCGTGAGGCCGGCGCGGCGGCGCGCGTGCCGCGGCAGCCGGTACGTGCCCGGGTTCTCCTTTATGTACTGCCAGAACTGGTCCAGGCCGAGGACTATTAGCCTGGAAACATTATATCCAGTGGTGATAATATATACAAATACTAGCAACTCACCCTTGCTCGGATGATTTCCGGGATAAAAAGTATCCTATGTCCTTCCCAGGGTCTCAAACTATCTTCTTATCAAATTTCATCTAAACTTGTTCAGTAGATACAGAGATTACCCCTACGACGTCACAATTCAAACTCACAAACTTTACTTCTTTATAATATTAGTATAGATTACAAATAAACACATATAAGTGTCTGTTTGTAATGTCATAAAAACATCTGTTTACTAAATGCATATCAATATATATACAGTACTTATAGGATTTTTTTAATTTTTATATCTGTTTGTTCAGACTAAAATCCGAATCCGTCGAACCGATTTTAACTAAAAAAAAAGTAATAATGGATTATAAGTGAATATGACCTGTTACTTTTAAAATTATAGTAAACAAATATTTAGAAATAACCCCTCTCATTAAAATGACAATTATTACAATACAAAGTTTTATCCAGTCATTATAAATGCGGATTGATGGACTATATATATATATATATATATATATATATATATATATATATATATATATATATATATATATGTGTGTGTGTTTCGAAAACTAGTTCGATTCTCTCAGACATGCTAGTTTCCTCACGATGTTTTCCTTGTCACGATGTTTTCATTGATTTATTAAAAAATTAAAACCCATATATAAATATCAAAGATACTCAAATCCGCAATTTAAACCAACCTCATTTAACTTTCCAACCAAGTACCTTATCATTGAACTACCGTCTACCACATTTAATAAAAAGCTTACAATATTTACCAAAACACATGGACAATATACTTACTGATCCTCAGAGTTCAAATAGCTTGACCGTTTATGAGCAAAATCAGCTCTATACGGCATCGGAGGAAGGAGATACGGGTAAAGAAACACTGGACTGTTGGCCACAACTTTCTTGAACATTTCATGGAAATCACCCATGTACATAGAATTTTGAGCTGTGCGACGACGGCTGGGGAAAATATAAACTATTATTTTTCTGAAGAATGTATGTAGTGCTGAAACGAGTCAAGGAAAAAAACGAAGAGAAGGCTCAGTCTAGAAAGCAGCGGCCTTGAATTGAGTAGTTTGGTGGTTTTCTGCGAGGTTCAAACCACCTAATACGACATACAAAACTATTGGAGGGAGAGCTTGCTATATTAGAGACTGTTTAGTTCTTCAAAAAATAAAGTAAATAGGAATGAGTCGTTAATTTTCAATTTTTGTGAAGAAAATATGGATAACAAAAATAAAATATTTATAATTTACATATTCTCTTCTCCTTGAAAGAGAGCATAATATGTATTAGTTTATCTTTATTTTATTTTATTAATATTCATTGTATTTTAAAACATTACATATTTATCTAAAAGTATTATTGATTGGCTTTATGTTTAGTTCTATGACACTCTCCTTATTATTCCTTAATCTGAGCTTTAATGTCACTGTAACGGTTGTGCCGCAGGCACATCCTAACATTTATGAGAAAAAGCTACAATTTGCCTAATAATCAGTCTCCTTTCAGTAAATAGCTTATAAACTAAATTTAACTTGAATACATCTGAACGCGGGCGGAGCCGCGGGCAATGCTAGTTTTAAATAAAACTATCTTGTTTGGATGTCTTCGCGGTTTCATTTTAATTTTTAGTTCCAGACGTTTTGAACGCTTTACAGCAATCGTAGTCACGGGAGAATTTCTCATAGAATAAAACAGATAAATTTTATTTAATATGCGACATATTAAAAAAAATATAGATTTAATTTGAAAAAAATGATAATTTTAAGTATTTTTATTGGTTTAATTATGCATCAACCCGGGCGTGGTTGAATGCTTATTTATAGGATTTTTATTCTACAGAACAAAAGTCCTATTTGCAACGTAAACAATGCCTTTTCCCGTCTCTATTTGGCAGAAGCTTCGTCTAACAATGGCAGTCAATAGTCGGACACATTATTATAAAATAACAAAACTTACTATTTCTCCACTTCTTTGGTGAGAAATCTGAAAATAATGAACATCTTGATTAGTATAATTCAAAAATATAGTTATAAAATATATTATATTATTATTGTATTATATATATATATATATATATATATATATATATATATATATATATATATATATATATAATCCCTTTTAGGGGTGAAAATGGGGATCCAAGTTTGTATGGGGAATCAACGGACGGGACAAACCCGAGTGAACGCTAGTCATATATAAATTACTAGCGGCTCACTCTCACTTCGCTCGCCTTTAGAAAAACAAGAGCAAATCTATCCCACGGGAACGGACATTTTTCCATTTTTCCGGGATAAAAAGCCTATGTACCATTCCAAACTATAATTTATCTCTGCGCCAAGTTTCATCCAAATTCGTTAAGCCGTTGTGACGTGACTAACAAACGTCCATCTAAATTTTTACATTAATTATAATATTAGTAAGATTATAGAATCTAATGACAATCTGTTTATTGCTTTATTTTAAATCATACATACCGAAAGCTTTTGCTAGTCCTAATAAAAAAAACAATAAAAAAGGTACTTACGCAACCAACAGTTCAGCATCCTGTGGATTCTCCGACAATGTTTTTTCCCAACTGCCTATTAAATCTAAGGCTGGTTTTAAGTTGCACACGTTCACCACTGACTTGGGGTTTGTCACCGTCATGTTGTTTAGAGATTGCTATGGAAAGAGAAAAGTGTTATATTAAATATACATAGATATAATATTTAATGAGCAATTCTTGTATACATATCGAGTTCAATCGCGCAGGTACTTTATATGATAATATATATTTTGCTTATATAAATTCTAAAAGTGGATCAAAAAATATTATAAATTAGTCATCAAGGCATTTAGATCCTCACCTAGTTTGGATTAATTCACTAGTATAAACATAAAAATATACAAACACACACGCATATGCATATATGCATACATATGGGTGGTTACATAGGACTCGAGGTTAAACGAAACACTGTTTCGGTATCGGATGCCTCTCTAAATTATTATTATATACATACCAAATACTCCTTGTACTGCGGCGCGTACTGCCACAGCGTGGGGTGCACGTACAGCTGCAGGAAGTTGCCGGCCGCCAGCTGCACGTGCTGTCGTAGCTGCTGCTGCAGCACCTGCACTTGCTCCGGGTATAGCTGTGGGAGTGTTAATACGTCTAATATATAAAATTCTCGTGTCACGGTGTTTGTAACAATACTCCTCCGAAACAGCTTGACCGATTCTTGTGAAATTTTATGTGTATATTCCTATAGTAGGTTTGAGAATAGGACGTAAACTATTTTTCATACCCCTAAGTGATAAGGGAGGTCCACCTCAAAAGAAAATTCTTTTTAACATTTTTTTGTATTTTATTTTTTATATGATTCTGCATTAAAAAATACATACAAACCTAAATTTTCACAACTATATAGTTATGATTATATAATCTTCTATCTATATGAATAAAAACGAATATTCTTGTGATTATCCCCTCCGTTGATCTTTTGATTGTGATGAAACTCTGGTGGGTTATACTGCGAATGTTCTTGACTCAAAAACAATGAATTTTTCTTTGGACGTTAAATTGTCTTTTATGCGTTCGTAAACTATTCAAGCTTATGGACGCATCCGAACGAATCGAGTTTAAGTTTCGGGATTTGCACCCTGCTTTTACTCGTTTACCAAAGCGTGCGTGTTACCACTGGGCTACCACTGCCTCCACTCACACTATTATTAAATATAGGTCGGATGTTACGTTACCATTAATTACCCGACCAGTTAACAGGATAAGGCCAAATAGGCTATATTTATAATATGTATGTATTTAAAGTTATATATGTGTAGTGTATCAACTATCTGGTATATATAACACAAGCCTTGTAGCTTACCATGGAGCTAGATAGTGTTGTGTGTTAATATCCAAAAAAGTGAATTAAATCGTAAAAATATCCTTAATTAAAAAAATCCATAATAATATAAACACGAAGGCAATATTGAATCACTAGTTGAGTTATTTATACCTTAACACTTTCATCCAACTGTATCTCAATGACCTGGGTCTCCGGTGCAAGGAGGCCCTTTAGGGGCGCGGGGGGCGACTGCGGCGGCTGCGGCGGGGGCCTCACAGTCCCCTCACTTTCCTCTATTGATATTGTCACTTTTGTTGGTGCCTGCTGTTGCTGTTCTATACTGAAAATAAGAACTGTTAGTTTCGGTTCAAGCTAAAATTTAAAACATTTTATTCATAATTAAATTATTATAATTTTTTACTGAACAGTTTACTACAAAAAAAGAAAAGGCAGGAAGCCTACAACCTGGGAAGAACTAGCGAAAGATACCCAGCGGGAATTAATTTTTTTTTTGAAATCTTTCTTGTAGTCAAATTATAAATTACAATAATTCTACAAAAATCGAAGTAGCCTGAATGTTATTTACATTATTCTCAAAACGTGCCATCTTTTATAAAATCATTAATTGTATAAATAAGCTTTAGCACACAAACGTTCTTTAACATTTTTTTTTAATTTAGTAATAGACGCTTTTCATATATTTTCTGGAATCATGGGTTAAGTCATTAATCGTGGAGCGAAGGGAGGGGCCTGTGCTACAACACTTACATTGCGTCTGGTACAGATTCATTTACAGAAACCGTAAGTTCTGCAGTATGGTTATTATTCGCGACATTTTCCAATACTTCATGATTATCATCGACTTCAGTTTTTCCTACCGAAAATCTCTTTTCATATTTAATTTTCCCAGCCATATTTAAATGAGACTTTTCTTCGTCTGAGATAGATTCTTGTTTGACTTCCCACGGAGTTAGGTTCACCTAAAAATATATTTTTTCTATATTTATTTTTAATTACTTTGCTCATGCAATTGGCAAAAATGGCTAAATTTCGATTTTTATAAAATAGCTACATTAAATAAAAAGTTAAAGAAAAATTAAATAAAAACCGACTTCCAAGCCAAACACTAAAAAGTAAAAAATAACTGATTGGTAGATTTCATTTACTACTAGCGGCTCACCCTCGCTTATATAGTTATTAGCCAGCATTAGCCATATATGTATGTTTTAAAAAAAAACGTAATTTTTTCCGATATCTTAATAGTTATTCTGCTATTCGGGGTGGAAAAAAAACCAACAAATCATAAGCCGCGAAAATTAGCCTAACAGTTCTCGAGTTACAAGTGTTGTAACAAAACCGACTTTGTTTTATATATATAAGATAGATACCTAATCAGATATTTTCGAAGTCGGTGTAGTTTGATTTGTATCTTACGAGTGTCAAAATAAGCGGCCGTATCTTTTGATTGCATTAACTTGGAAGTTTGATTTTTTCACAACTCCAAGATATCCTCCTGAGTATTTGATACTTATTTCAACTTGGTACCTTGTGCTAAAAAATAATAGACAGACAGACGAAGTAAACCCCTATAAGGGCGCCTTTTTTCTTTTTGTTTCCTTGAATTAAGAAACCCTAAAAATTGATGTCTATGGTGTGTAACGTACTCAATAATAAAAAAAAATGAAACCTCAAAAGTTTTCTCTTGGTCCAAAACACTCTGCACTTCTTGCAGTTGCTCATCCGACACCTCCGGCATCACATGGAACAGTTCTGTGACCAGATCATTTAACTCCTTACGTGATATCTTTATTATGCTATTCTCTAACGTTTCTTCGTCTTCTTCATCTAAAAAATTAACATGTGAATTTAAAAACCCTCGCTGTATATCAATTTCTTATATAAAATAATAAAAAATCAGGTTTTTTCTTCAAAAATAAGCTCGCACTTAATAAAATATTGGCAAAAATTCGAAATAATGATGTTACTTTTACTTATAGTAATTTATTTTTTATCATCATCTTTTCAAACTACATAACCAAATTACATACTGTAAATGGCAAATTTTATCTCCATTTAGTACTTGCGATGATGAATTTTTTTTTCAATAATCAGCCTCTTACTTATTTCAAATTAATGACTTACTTTCGCTTCGCTTGGGTAAGTACCTTTTAAATTGATAAAAAGAATTATTGCGAGTGTATCTTAGGAGATAGACATTCGCTATTGTGGAATTTTCTGTAGGTCTTTTGAAAACCTACAATTTTTTAGTACATTGTTTTGATGTATCTTTTAAGATTTAGCCAGCGTTAGCCATGTAAATTGTTAAGGACAACTCGACGGAACCAGTTATTGTGTTTTCCCGTCGGATTAAAAGATTTTCCTGTAGTAAAAGGTATCCTAAATGTTGAATGTCCCAAGTAATAAGTTATCGCTACCACGGTAATATAATGCATACAGTATTGCAACTCGGGCCTGTCCTTGAAATAATAACCTACAGCTGAGCGGCACGTAACCACGCGACAGGGCTGCCCGAGTGCCCGCCGGCCAATATTTTAATTTCATCTACCTCCTTGAGTTTCTTTCTATTTTTGTGATTTCAAATATTCTATTATTTATTTAAAAACTATTATTAGAAGATTTCATTAAAAAATCTCAAATTTATAGGGATTGTATGTGACCCTTATAAATTTGAGATTTTAAAATATTTGCGCCTCGACTGAGACGTACGAAAAGCTTTATTATTAAATTTAATAGTATAAAGAATCCGCATTCGGATAAAAAGTTTAATTAAAAATACTTTAATTTTTAATTTAATTAATTATTTTTATTTTTAAAACATACGATGTCTCGATACTTTTTTGTTTGACATGAGCGAAGTTACGGGAGAAATGAAATGTTTATTTTCGTATCAAATTATAAAAGTTACATAACATAACCACCTTATACAATTTTCGTATCCAATTATACGATGTGGCAGCCCCGCACGGTTGTCTACCGAGTGTATACCGAACGCGACGCGCGTAGGTATAACTCGATTTCGTTTTTTGTCTGAAGATGGAATGTTTTTTTTTTAAATTTTAGTTAAAATCAGTTCAGTACTGTTTGCGCTAAAAGCACACAGACAAACAGACAAAACCTTCAACAGCTACAGTTTTGGAGTCTATATTCTGAACACAATACGTTACAGTCATTGTTTTAAAAAATGTTTCAGTACAGATTTGGCTTTGTCACTATTTTAATATATGTATATGCATATACACAATTAGCCTCTTACTTATTAAAAACAATTAAACTTGAAAGCAAATATATCTGCTTAATATAAAAAATATATATTTACTATCGAGGATTTCTTAGAGGTATTTAATGTCTACAAATTCCCCCTACATCGTTTACATTTTAATACAACCGAAAGACAAACACCGATTCACCTAGCTAAAACATACTCTAGATATAATTTATAGCCTATATAACACTTTGGAATAACGTTTATATCTATTATCACTGAACATTATTCTAAAGTGTTATATAAGTATTATTAAAATCGGTTCAGCACTTTTAGATTTTATCGACTACAAACAAACAAATCTTTTGTCTGGATAATATTATAAATATAGATTAATACATTTTCTCTTTATAATATTAGTACCTATAGAGTCGCAGGAAAATAATAAGCCTACTTCAATTTACGTGAATACATACAATGTTCTATGAACAAGTTTTCAAAGACACGAACAATGGAAGATTTAAAAGCAAAGTATTCAATACTCACTAGCATCAGGGTCTGCTGCAACATTGTATTCAGGGTCAGTCTCGTCATCCTCCTCATTCCTCACAACAGGTGCAGGATTCAGGCATTCGTTTAAGAATTCGTTCCATAAATCATCTACGTCGGTAACGGGCAAATCGTCCGGTGGCACAAATGAACTTTCTAGGTGCTCTATTGATGTTTCGGTGAGGCTCACTTTTGATCTAGTTCTTAGTGCTATTGTTGCTTCCTCTTCATCTAAATTTAATTTCCTGCAAACTGGCGTTGCTAATCCCTAAAAAAAACATTTTAAAATATATCCAAACTTGCTTCGCTCAGGTACATCCCTAGCTACGTAGCGTTGCTACAGTTTAATAGATCTTATACAGGGGAATAATTTCGTAATACATGTTTTATTTTTTTTATACCACGACGATGGCAATCAAACATACAGCCCACCTGTTGGTAATCGGTTACCGTAACCTATGGACGCATATAACTCTTATTTAAATTTAATTTCATAATAATAATTTCATATAACTCTTTCGGTTTACGCGGAGCACACCAATAAAGCTACCAGTCGCATTTTACATAATTTACACAAAACCTTAATGAATTACACATATAAACCTTCCTCATGAATCACTCGGTCCATTTCTGAAAACCGTATGAAAATCCGTTTAGTAGTTTTTAAGTTTATTGCGTTCAGACAGACAGACGCGGTGAAGCAACTTTATTTTATGATATGCATTGATAATACACGAGACTAGCATGTTTCAATTCAGTTTTATTGTTAATGGCTTCAAAACCTGCCAGTTGAGCACAGATTACTTCGCCAATCTCACGACGTAGAGTGAAGAAGACACGAAAGAAATTGATTGGTAAAATAAGATTATTATAATAGTGTAAGATCCCGATCTATGTTGTGAACCGCTCACTCTTTTTCCGAAATATATTTTTTAAACCATAAAACATATTAACAAACACGACCCAGGCCTAAGAAAAATTTCCTCCAGGATATTATTAATTAAAAAACATCTAATTAGGAGATTTTTTAATGTAACATTCCTATATCAATAAATCTGTAATAAAATTATCTACATCAGTCGTGTTTGCTAATGTTTTCTTGTTTAAAAAATATATTTCGCCTGGAAAAAGAGTGAAAGGTCTACCACATAGATCGTGATCTCTTACTATAAGACCAGTTATCTTGAGTTGAAATTTTCATAGAGTATGTATTTCTATTGTCGCTATAACAACAACAAAAATAAAAATACAAGAAACATTTTTTAACGTTCATAATCGGTCATCGAAGTTAATATACTACAAACATAGAGTAAAAGTCATATTATTAAAAAGTGCATGTACGATGGTACGGAACCCTTCGTGTACGAATTCGACTCGCTCTTAACCGAATTTTAACTGGTTATAATGAATAACTGGATTAGACAAGTTATTAGTTATATACTAATAACTTATTAGTACCTGGGCTACCGAGCTTCGCTTTTTGGCCTAAAGTACAATTTCCTTTTGTCTTTTTTTAAACTAAAAACTTGAATAAATATTAAAAAAAAAAACAAAAGTAAAAACTTTGTATGCGACCGAGATTCGAACCTAGACACTTGTGATTGTTGATCTTGCACCTTGGCTTCTTGACCACGATGCTTATCTCCGAGCGTCTTATCTAGATCGCGTTATCGCCCCCGAAACCTCCTGTATACTAAATTTCATGAAAATCGTTGGAGCTGTTCTCACCTGTGGCACTTTAAAGGGCCCATCTTGAACAATCTTTGGGCTAGCTTTCTTCTGACTTTTGGGTGTCGCTGGTGTACGAGGCTGAGAGTCCAGATCACTACACGATTCCAGAACGTGATCATCATCACTCTAAAATGTGAACATAAAAATTCTGTTAAGATATGAAACAATGCATGCATTATAGTCTTTTTAGGTTTCCGTACCTCAAAAGATATGTATAAATGCATTATAGCATCAAGTTAATTATTCAATAAACAAAAATCAACCCTTAAATTCAAGATGGCGGATGACGCTTCTACGCCGAAAATCTAAATTTAGACTTCCAGTACCTTTAAAGATTCAGTTTAAAGATTCAGAAGTTTTTGAAAATCATAATTACATTTCACTTTCGTCTAAAAAACTAGTTTTAGACAGACACAAAATAGGAATATTTATTTCTGACATTGTCAATATCCTTATTAACTATTTTTTTATAAATATATAAGTGTAAATAAAATTTAATAATAAATAAATTCATTATCCATTAAGGGAATATGTATTATATTATATTAAAAAAAAAAACAATATATGAACACAATAAATATTATCTGCACTGTACCAAAGATTTGTTTATGCTCTTACCGGGACATCATCATGAGTGGGCTCATATTCATCATCATCTTCATCTTCAGGCAATTCTTGAGCAATTAACGCCTTAACTTCTGGCCTGGTCTTGACTGGTATATGTTTTATTGGTGTTAAGTCCAAGTTCCATGGAGCACATTTTGGAGACACTTTCATTAACTCTCTAGAACATTATAATAAGCTATTTATTATTAAATTCTGATGTGGGCATTATAACATGTAATGCAAAATTATCAAATCTATGTCTATACAAATAAATAAAATTGAAGTATCTCTTTGTAATGTCTAAATAATAGTTTTTTACTACATACATGTGAAATTATATATGGTTGGTACTTATAAGAGAAAAAATAAAATTTTTGACTGTCTGTTCCAGCCAATCTCCATTATGGCTGGACTGATTTTGACAAAATTTCACTGTCAAATAGCTGACCCTTTAAGGAGTAACTTAATTTACTTTTACTATAGCAAAAGAATTGGGTTCCTATTAAAAAAAATTATAACATATCTATGGATGCACCCGAGCGAAGTGAGGATAAGTAAGTGATATAATATGTAATGATACAATCATTTTAACGAAAATAAGTAACACCATATTAACTTATGAACTGTATACTTTTTAAATAATATAATAGATGAGAGAAGTATTTCAAAAATATTTACTTGGCCTTAGCTCTTGTAATTTTTGGACGTAGATTATTCTCAGTCCAAGAATTTTCTTCTTCCTCGCGCATTTTAACAAGTGCTAACACATGATCATTTGTCACAACTTTCTGTATAAACAAAAGAGTTAATCAATTATATAAAATGTTAATCAATTATTTTAAAAGGACTATAATAGCTATTATGTACACACAAACCTTCAATATTTTTTTTACACTGACATCATCTAAATTATTCTTAATAGCAGATGCACAAAGATTCTTTTCCACATCAAAAGTATTTTCTGGTAATATATCATCTCCATCTGTACTGCTACTGCTATTTATCCTGTAATCAATATACATTAATTATAATATTTAATACATTAAAAAAATAGGGATTTCATCAAGAAAAAAATATTAAAAATTTTTTTTATAGAAAAAACTTACAATATTATAACAGAGTACAATTTTAAATTATCAGTTTCAATGTATAAGTAATTAAAATTTAAAATTATGTTAACCAAGTGCCTTTTAAATATATTGTATTATGCATATATTATAAATTAGAAAATTTTAAATATGTTGTGTATATTATATATAGAGGCAGTGGTAGCCCAGTGGTAATGCACTCACTTGGGAAACCGAGTGAAGCGCGTTCAAATTCAGGGTCTCGAATGGTGCACCTCTGATATTTTCATGTGTGAATCATTTCTAACTTGATTACCACTTGCCATGAACATTGTTGCATTTGACTTACGGTGAAGGAAAACATCGTGAGGAAACCTGCATGTGTGAGAGAACCTGGCAAGATTTCAAAAGACTTGTGAAGACCGCCAACCCGCACTTGGCCAGCGTGGTGGACTATGGCCTGATTCCCCTCGTATTGAAGGGAGGCACACTCCCAGCAGTGGGACGTTAAAAAAGGGCTGAATACATGAAATACATAAACAATTCTACACTTATATATCGTTACCTTTTTCGTTTTGCGCCACGAGATTTAAACTTATTTTTGGAATTTTTTTCTCTTCCTGGGCTTAAATTTGCACACTTAGATTCATTATCCATTGTAAAGTGTCTGTCTGTTTCAACTTTCAATTCAGTAAACACTAATATAAAGTCACAGTATGATATAAAATAAACATAAAATTCATATCGTAGGTACAGAATTACCTACTAAATCCGTACAAATTATACTGTCCCAAACACAAATAACAAATATAGTAGCACTCAAAAATGACTGAATACTAAATTAAAAAGTACATGTAAAACTAAAACACTATTTGAAAAATTGACTTTGTAACAATATACTTTATAGTCTATGCTTCTGACAGTGATCCTGATTATAGATGGGCCAACTCGGGTTTCCGCTAACCCGAGTTTACTCGAATTAAAATCATGGTAACTCGAGTTCAACCCGAGTTGAGTAACTCGATTTAGCATTGTAAGTGCTATGAAATTTATATATGCTTTCATTCTATTTTGAGTTGAATACATCTATTCTTTTTCAAGTTTTTTACATGTTTTGACTATACTTAAGTGAGTCTTTTTAAATATAGTAAGTAAACAAATGAAAGAAATTATATTATTATTATATTGTATTTTTAATGTCATTGTATTAGTTATAGTTATAGAAGTAAATTCTAGGCATGTGCGAATCGGACTCGCCCACCGAGGGTTCCGTACAAATTTGTAGGAAATCTGTTTAACTTTAATTTTCAACTTTTCAAATTTCATGATTCTAGGTAAGGGTTCTTGTTTACCTTTTGAGGTACGGAACCCTGAAAAACAATAAACATAGCTTAGCTTTTGGCTTAGGCTAAAGCAACTAAAATAATAACACCACTTCTCAAATAATAATTTGCTAAATTAACAACTATAAAGATGAAAAAATAAGAAATAAGTATATTAATATTAAAATATAAATTAAAGTCTTTAAGAATATTAAAATAAAATGTTGGTAGATAGAGATACTACCAGGCGGTGGTACCGACTACCGTACCCGATTTATAGTCAGAACATTCTTTACATTTAACTTTACACTCTTTACATTGAACTGGCGCTTCAAAAATTTCCCAAAAAAAAGTGATGTTTCTTTTGGCCCCGGCACTATCGAAATAATCATAATTAAACTTTTTATAAAGAATTAAAACAATAAATAATGAATTATTATATTTAAGAACTCTTAATTTAATAAAAAAGCAACTTTTTGGGAGACTCGCTACCTACAGAAATTTCTAATGTCACTTCGTTCGCGCGCAAATATTCGTAAGCATACGGGTAAAATCGACTTCTCTCAGAAAGCAAACCTCGTTTCGTATATGAAATGTGAAACGAAGTTCGAATCCTCATTATAAGAAACGAGGTTCGTGTGTCGTTCGGGTGTCGGTGTCTAACCCGAGTAATAATCCGTCGAACTCGGGCTGACTCGACGGTGAAACGAGGTTCGTGTGTCGTTGGGGTGTCGGTGTCTAACCCGAGTTACGATCGGTCGAACTCGGGCTAACTCGACGTGAGGCTAACTCGGGTTAACCCGAGTTGACACATCTCTAATCCTGATCACTGACATGGATGACAAATATAAATCACTGACATGTAAAGATGTGTCAACTCGATTTATTAACTCGAGACTTTACCTACGTCTGACAGACAGGACATCAGTGCTGCCATTTAGTGCTTCGGGCTCCCAGATAGCGCGAAGTTTAGTGATTTTTGTGCAATCCTAGCGCAGAATGAGTTTTTTGATGTGGCAGCACTGCTGGACATAGTATTTGACGTCATCAATAGAGCGCGCGAAAAGGCGGCATAATATATCAATTTAAAATTATTCTCTTATTTTAAATATTTTTTAAACTTAATTACGGCATTTTTAAACAATATTTATATTTTTTTTCTATGTTTTATCAGTGTAAATAGGGAATTAAAAAATATAAAAAAATATATGCATATTCCCTATTGCAAATACTAATGTCTATATGGAGTGTGGTATATTTTTGCAAAGGAATAAAGAAGGAAAAAGGACTAAAGAACACCAACACAAAATATTCTAAGGAAATATTTAATAAATAAAACCGGTAAGTGCGCGTCGGACTCGCACACAAAGGACCATTTTTAAATTTGCATTGCACGTGCGTTTTTAAAATTCGCACCCTTTTTTTACTATTTGATGTTATAGCGGCAATAGAATTATACATATATATCCTATTTTATATAATTAATAATTTATATTATTTGTAGTATAACACTAGATATAAAAAGTATCATAGCACTCGGCCGTAATATGGCTTCCTATTAGTGAAAGAATTGGATCAGAACTTTAGAGATTACCACCTACATACAAACTGCCTATTTTTTATATTGTAATAGCAATATAGACTATAGATGTAACATATATTAAAAAACAATATGAGAAGGATTGGAATTGGCATATTATACCTTCTGTCTTACTCATTTCCTAAAAAAGTATTTTAATAGTAATTAGACTCTATTCATTAAAATATCCAATAAAAAATAACCTCCTTCTCAAAGGTGGTATCCTTCGTAATAAAAAGCAGCAACATTTAAATACACCATTTATCATATTCATTTTTATTGATTAATAATAAATATACATTTTTATAGTACTTATTCTTTTCTTACACCATTTATACAATTTCAATTGCTTTTTTGTGAAATTCAGCTAATAATTGTTTCATATCTTCAAATCCTGATATTTCTTGAGCTTCCTTCAGGGGAAGCCACTTGAAGTCTTGGTGCTCATCAGATAGTGTAACCTTTTCTTCAGGATTTTTTATTTTTGCTAACCAATATACTACTGCTTTTGGTTTTGCTTTTACTTCATAATTCAGAGTTTTTGATATGTCTTTGTAAATCTGAAAATGAAACATATTAGAATAATATATTACATAATTACTATTATTAAATAGATAAAAATATACATAATAAATATTATATTAGTATAACATTTCTACTTATAACTTTTTTCAATTTGAATGTTAGATTTCTTTACTAATTAATTAATTAAACAAATTACAATGCGCATACCTCCAAATCATTTTCAGACAAGCCAGCCTCTTCTTTAGTTTCACGTAAGGCTGTCACCCAATCTGATTCTCCAGGATCAACATGACCTAAAAATTATAAATAAAAATAGTAAGTATACCTTCAACAGAAAAGAGGAAAGATGCTACAGACTTGTAGTAAGAAAAATGCATCACACGACTCCACATGAAGCTATCATAGAAGCGTTTGAGGAAACCGGTAATAAAGTGATAGGTGAAATTGTCAATGCCAGATTCGGCCCCGACAAAAAACCCACCTCAACATTTTTTGTCAACTTACAACCTGGGCCAAATAATAAAGCGGCAAAACAAGTCAAAGTAATAAACCACCAAATAGTTACCATAGAAGATCCTATAAAAAGAAATTCCATAGTACAGTGTCAAAGGTGCCAGCAGTATGGACACACAAAGAACTACTGCATGAGACCATATCGCTGCCTCAAATGTGCTGAATCACACAGGACAAGGGAATGCCCCAAAGTTGATCGAACTACTCCTGCAACATGTGCTCTATGCTTTGGCCCACATCCTTCAAATTATAAAGGATGTGAGGTTTACAAAGAGATACTGGCAAGAAAAACAACAAAGCAGAAGACAAGAAACCCTGTACCACAAGTCTACAACAACGTAATGCCAAATACATCTACTACCGCAACCTATACCCAATGCCATGGTACACACCCCTCAAATTATAAAGGATGTGAGGTTTATAAAGAATTACTAAATAGAAAAATAATAAAATGCACCACAGAAAACCCTGACTCACAAATTCGTATCAGCACAAAGCCGAACACGCAAAAAGTGGATCAAGCGAATAACAACTCAAAAACCAAAGTGAAATATAGTGAAATCTTAAAAAATAAAACACACAACAAAATTGTAGACAAACAACAAGAACAAGAAATCTCTCAACAGCTTCTATACAATGGAATAGAAGAAATATTTATAAAACAATCAGAAAAAATTGACATCATTCTACAACAAATGAGCAACATGATGGGGCTCTTGACAACACTAGTCAACAAACTCTTACAATGAACACAACCAAAATTGCAACCTGGAACACAAATGGACTGTCGCCCAATAAAATGGAGGTGGAGACTCTACTAAAAATTCATGATCTCGATATTCTACTCATCTCTGAAACACATTTCAACAATAATAGTTATATATATATTAGAAACTACAATATCTACACAACAAACCATCCGGATGGAACCTCACATGGGGGCACAGCAGTTCTAATTAGATCTTCCATTGACCACCATGAACTCCCTCAATTCAAAACCGAACATATTCAAGCTACAACTGTAACCATCCAAGATAAGTATGGGCATTTCAATGTATCATCAGTCTACTGCCCTCCAAAGCACAGAGTAACTGAGAGTCACTTCACTGAATATATTGGAAGCCTCGGCCCACGCTTCATAGCTGGGGGAGACTGGAACTCTAAACACCCTCAATGGGGATCAAGACTGATAACCACAAGAGGTAGAGAGCTCAAAAAGTGTATCGACAATAACAACCTAACAACCATAGCTACAGCAGAACCTACCCATTGGCCGACCGACCCAAACAAGCTTCCAGATGTGCTAGACTTCTTCGTAATGAGGGGTCTCTCACGCCTCTTTTACCAAATTGATTGTTGCCTCGATGGGTCTTCTAATCACATCCCGGTCATTCTGACTGTAAGTACGAATGCCTTGGACAACCAAAGTAAGCCAAAACTATATAATAATCGGACTGACTGGAACCTGTTTCGTGTTATAATCAACAACTCGCTACAAGCACGTGTTTCTCTGAAAACTGAGGATGAAATCGATAATGCCGCCATGACCTTCATAAGAACAGTACAAGAGGCTTGCTGGATGAGTTATTCACATGTATGCAATAAAAACATTAGGCATAATTATGTAACACAAGATATTAGAAAAATGATTCTAGAAAAGAGAAGGCTTCGCAGAGTGTGGCACACCAGTCGACACCCTGAGGACAAAAGAATATTCAATAACTATGCCAGGAGCTTAAATCAGACTTTACAGGACTTTGAAGATTCTACAGTGGAGACAAACCTAGTATCGTTGACTGCTACTCAAGCCACCGACTTCTCACTCTGGAAGGCATGCAAAAATAAGACCCAGCCAACAAATCCAAAACCACCTATACGCCTGGATGGAAACGCATGGGCTAGATCAAAACAAGAAAAAGCAAATGCATTTGCCGTGCACCTTGCTAAAGTATTTGTTCCCAATGAACCAAACCCAGCATCAAACGAATTGGATATTGATGAAATACTCCAGCAAGATTTCCAGCTTGATCCACCTCGCAAAATTGTAACACCTAACGAGGTAATTAAACTTATCAGACAATTGGATAATGGAAAGGCACCAGGCTATGACCTTATTGATAAGAAGGTCCTAAGAGAGCTGCCTTGTAAGGCAATAGTTTACCTGACTACCTTATTCAATTGTATCTTAAGGGTTGGGCACTTCCCTGCGCTCTGGAAAGTCTCCCAGGTTATAATGATTCATAAAGCTGGAAAACCACCCCACGAATTGTCTTCATATAGACCTATAAGCTTGCTTCCAACCACTTCTAAGCTTCTTGAAAAGATAATATTGCGACGACTCTCTCACTTTATGAATGAAAATGCTGTAACTCCAGATCACCAATTTGGGTTTAGACCTAACCATGCTACAACTGAACAGATACATAGAGTGTGTAAACACATAAGTGACAGTCTTGAGCAAAAGGAATACTGTTCATCAGCGTTCCTAGATGTCCAGCAGGCCTTCGATCGTGTGTGGCACAAGGGTTTACTATGCAAAATTAAACAACTTCTGCCTCACATTTTCTACCAAACTCTCAAATCATATCTCACTGACCGAATATTCCAAGTGAAAGAGGCAGAATACACATCAGGCTTCTACGACATACACGCTGGAGTACCTCAGGGCTCAGTCCTTGGCCCAGTCTTGTACACTATCTTCACTGCAGATCTTCCACAAACACCGGGAGTCTCCATTGCAACGTATGCTGATGACACGGCCATACTAGCCTCTAGTAAATGTCCAGTGGAAGCCTCGAATATACTGCAGAAAAGCTTGAATGACATAAACAAATGGTTTGACAAGTGGAGAATCAAAGTGAGCGCAAATAAATCAGTCCAAGTTACCTTCACACTACGAAGAGAAACTTGTCCTCCTGTGAACCTGGGTGGCAAAGAGCTTCCTCACAAAGACGCAGTCAAATACCTAGGACTCCACTTGGATCGCCGATTGACATGGTGCAAACATATTGAGACTAAACGAAATGAGATCAACTTAAAATATAGAGGCTTATACTGGCTGCTAGGCAGAAACTCTAAACTATCCATTGACAACAAGCTGTTAATTTACAAGGCCATAATAAAACCGATCTGGACCTATGGCTCGGAGTTGTGGGGAGCTACATGTAATTCCAACATAAATAAAATTCAAAGAACTCAGAACTTCATACTTAAACAAATTGGCAACACACCCTGGTTCATAAGAAACACAGAGGTTCATGAACACCTAAACATGCTGACAGTCAAAGAGGAGATCAAGGCACGTCTAAAGAAATACAAAATCAGATTGGAAAACCATCCTAACCAGCTGGCAGTCCAGCTCACATTACCTGATTGCATAAACCGGTTGAAACAACGCAGAATCCTTGAACTCGGCAAAACGAACTAAGCCATTGAAACTAAAGAAGGCAAAAATTCCTAATGAGGAATACCTTTTCCTGTCACTGATATTCTTACATCACATCTGCTCATAGCCAAGAAGACTGATTGCAAGATAAAAAAAAAAAAAAAAAAAAAAAAAATAGTAAGTATATAATAAATTTTCATTATTATATTAAATATTTATATTATTACTGAAAATTATTATTCGTATTAATGAAAAATATTATTATTAGTGAAAAACACTAATAGAGGTCTATTAGTTACCACGGGAACCATTAATTTTTCTGGGATGAAAAGTAACCTGTTGTTTGACCGGCAATATAAGGTATCAGAATGTTTAATTTTACTAAATTAAGTGCATGAGTTGTTGTGTACCAAGCTGTATAAGTTACTATAGTTTTTTTAACTATCCCATGGGAACTCTTTAATTTTCCGGGATGAAAAGTATCTAAGATGTTGCCCAGGGATATAAGGTACCAGCATGCGAAATTTTATTTAAATTGGTCCAATAGATTCGGAGATTAGCCCGTACAAACAGACAGAGAAACAAAAAAATTGAAAAAAATCTAGATTTGTTCTATTTGTCTTCTTACATCCCCCTGACTCGGTTTTTACCATTTTTTTGCTATGTACAGACATTCGACCTCTACTGTTTTATTATAGTATAGACATGTAGCCATTATTAAAATTTATATTTTATTATTTATTATTTCTATAATGATATACCTTTAGGTGGTGTCCAATGATGTTCACCATAAGAAGTTTGTAATAAAAGAAACTCTATGATCAGATTTGCTTGTCTGAATATAACTAGGCCAGCAGCCCTTGTTGGTGACATAGTTGATTCTTTATTGCCTGCAGGTAAAAAGATAAATTAAATTAGAATTGTTCAAATTATTTGACGTTTAAATAAACTGTGAATGAAAAGTTCTTGATATTTATTTTTTATAATATATTCTACTATGTAAGTTACATACCTTTTATTAATTTTCATACATAATATTGTTATTTATATTGATTTGTTATTTACATAAAAATTAAAATAAGAATTTACTGGATAGTAATTGCAAGGGCTAGGTTATCTATTTCATTATTCCTCCACGCTTCAAAGATATTGTAAATCAGTATTATTATCCATTCAGCAGTACAGACGATGTACTGCGCCGACCCCAAGTGACTGGGAAATGGGCACGGAGAAGAAGAAGAAGCTTCAAAGATATTGTAAATCTAGACACATAACAATGTGAAGCAAATGTGCGACACGCTGTTGGGGGATTATGTTACAACCATTTCCTAAGTTTTGAACTGAAAACTTACCCTCTCTTTAATACCGTAAAATGCTAATTGGTATAAAATCTACATTTTTTTGCAATATTTAAAAAAAAATGTATGTGATACAGTATAAGTATATTTTCTACAGGTATGACATTGATATATAATAATATCATTTTAAATAAAGAAAAGATCTTTTTTCATAATTTTTTTTAATTATATAAGTTACCAAAAATAACCCCTGAAGTGAGGCTTTTTAGATCAGACATGATGTTTGGGAAAAGAATAAACTGTAATAAATTTATCATACAATCATTAGCAATTAAGCGATAGTGGACGAAGAAAGATGTGTAAAGCAAGAAAATGTAAAAATACGATAATAACAAGATGACAATAACACTTAGACATATCTTCTAACCTATAATTAAATTATTATTATAAATTAAAGCCTCAAGAATTAGTAAATAAACTTCTACGGGGTTATTTGGCTATTTAAGATTATTTCCCCTATTTTTCCCATAAGCCCATTTTTCGACATTTATCGAAATATAACAAACGCAGAACAAGTAAAGCAAACAACGAACAAGTACACGTTTTTAAACGGAGTAAAACAAAGCAAAACACATAAACTTACTGGAACAATTGCTAATATTTAATAGGTATTTATTACTTACTTGAACTTCACGTGGATGGCGCCTGGCGGATAACAAATGTCATGTAAATGTATATAAAGCTTCTTTTTATGTACCTAGGTCAGACGTTTTGAATTTTGATGTCAATTCAAATTAAAGAGTTCTCAGTTCAGACAAATTCGTTTTTTCTTTGACAACTGATAAATGAACTCTGATTGGGTAATTTGTATCTACACTAACACCACGGCAAAATGGCAACACAAGTTTATATTCTCACAGATTAAAAAATATTAAGGATGCATTCTTATCTATAAGTGAAGAGAAAATATTGAACCCCTTTTTATGGATATTGCATGTACGGAGGAGTATGAGCTTTGGCATATTTAAAGTTTATATAGAGAAGGACTGCAGAAAGCCAAAATTAATTGACTATTTTACCCGCGAATCCGCTCGCACATTTTATTTATATATAATGACTTCACTGCTAAAAGATGTAGCATGATGTTAGTTATCTTTCATCAATATTATAAGAGTACTTACATAATATAAAGATGAAAAGTTTATTTGTCTGTACGAGCAAATCTCTGATTTTTGGGGCCGGTTTCAAAATTATTTTGGAATTTATAGGCTATTTAAACCCTCCAGGACCGCGGACACGCCGGCGTTACAGTTAACAATAGATTTCCTTGAAATTTAATAATTTCTTAGAAATTTACTTGAACGTTTATTAAACTTTGGTTAGTTAAACTTTGTACGTTGTGAAGTTTAATTTCAATTGAGAAATAAAAGAAAACTAACCAAGTCGTATTTATTTGCAAGTTCTAATTTTATGAACTCTTTCTTTTACATTCATGTGTTTTTGGTGGGATTCTAATTTCTATTTAGTCTGTGGCCAAAACATTCATGTAGCATTTGTAAATACCGTTACGCTGCATGTAAATAATAATTAAAACTACAAGCCACAGTTCTGTCTTAAAATTTATAATTTACTAATTATAAATTGATTTGCTTTGCAATATAATTAAGTGAAAAGAATTTTGGCTTGATCACTTAACTGCATCTGCATATTTTTAGTCGGCTAGAAACCGGCAAATGGACATTGAAGAGTTAAAGCACAGATTACACTAAATGTATACAGTAAACGTTACTTCTTACTTTTGAAAAAAAAAACATTTCAAACTGCAACGGCGAACTAATAACAACTGTCTATTATCTCTTTAAATTTTTAGTCCGCTCGTCTTAATGTTTTAGTACATTTTTTGTATTTTTTAGTTATTATATATAGTGATATAAATATCGAAGTGTTTATGTATATGAGTATATTAACGAATTGTATGCAAAATGTTACAGAAATGGAAAATTATCTTAGGAAATTGGGTATGTTTTACGAATACTCTACCTTATTAAATTATATTAAATCATATAAATGTCTTACAGTCTACAATAATAGTTCTTATTTAAACGCGTAAATATTTGAATAGAACAACATTCATATGGTTTCTTTGTCTTGTAATATTTCAAACGTCTATTGAAACGGCAGGTGTTTAGCCGTTGCGTTTGTACATACATTATTTGCGAATTACTCAATTGCAAATGATTTATTACGATAGTATTTAAATATCACAATCATAGGTATACATAAATTCAGAGAATTTCTATTATGTTCAAACTTGTTTAAAATGTTTTCAAAATTTGATTTTCATTATTGTATTTTACTTTGAGATATACCTATTATAAGACTTAAGATAAAAGTTTTTAATTTCAGATTAACTGCTACTTTGAAGAAGACAATAAAAAGGATTTTCCTGTGACTTTAGATTCTCTTGTTAATATCATATCACACTTAAGAGAAAACTTTAATTTGGATGAATCAAAATCAGCTTTCCTTGACGCACACACAATACAAGAGTTTGTCCTTGAAAAATATCCAAGTTTCAGATTTGAAAATGGCACAGTGGAACCAATTAATCAAGAAGAAATAAACATGGCAGCTTCTCTTTTACTCTTTTTTGTTTGCATCAATTCAAAAGATGTGGATATTAAAAGTGCTATGTGCAATAAGCTAAGTGGAAGCGACCAGAAAACAATTCTAAAGTTCACAAAATGTCTGATGGAGTGTTCTAATATATCTTCTTTAGATGTTTTAACAGCTATTGCAGGTTTGTAGTGTATATTTTGTACTATTTATTTATTCTTAATCGATTACAACTAAACTAAAGATAAGAAATCTTTCTACTTTATTTTAATATAGTGAGACTCTGGTATTAAGCTACATTGTTTCTTTTCTTTGTTTCTTATTTAAAAGGATATTGTTTGAATATATTTAGTACAATATTAGTTATGAATGCTTCTAGAGGCCTGCGGGCAGGATGTAGCAGCATCAGAAATGGAAACTTTTAAGGTGGCGGAAACACCCCCAGCTCTTCGATCCTTACACAGCGAAGTAAGGCGATTGCAAGCTGCATTGGATGCTGAGCGGTTTGATAGAAATTACTTACAGGAAGAATTGGCTAGAACAAATCTGAAGATGGAGAAACTTTGTATGTTCAACTTAAATAAAGTTTATTATTGCATACAGTTGATGCTACACTTGTACCATAAATTATTATTAAAAAAATTGTAAAAAAATATTTCCTTTTTACACAAAATTGTGATGAAAGAAAATAAACAATCATATCATTACTAATCCTATGCTCTTAGTGCTTATGCCTAAGCCTTTATATGTAAACACATTTTCACTTGCTGTAAGATGGTTGTAATTATAATGTAAAATGCTACAATATAAAAAAAATCATGCATAAACATGTGTAAATTTTTTAATCTTGTATGTATTTATATAGTTGAAAAATATACTCATCCACTTGAATTAACACCTCACTATGACACAAAATATTATTATATTTAGGTTAATGATCTTCGAATTACAGTGAAAGATAAGGAGCAATACAAGCAAGACATAGTCAATCTGAAGGCAAAAATATCTTGCTGTGGACAAGAAAATGAATCTAAGGCAGAAACTTCTAGCATTAACTCAGCCAAGTTATCCAAACAGTTGGAAGAAACAGAAGATAGGTTGGTCAGTGTCCAGGAGCGATTAGATGATGTGCAATATGAGCGGGATGTATATAAAAATAAGGTAATAGGCAATTTCTTACTCATTTCTGAATATAGCAATGAAAAATTATGGAATCTTTAAATGAAAACTGTAAATATATTCCTATAATGTTCTTTAGATTGGGTAACAGCACTATTATTGCTGCTAAATTAAATTATTATTTGTTCTACAATTAGAGTAGTACAGTTTCTCAGTCCAAACTATTTGACATGTTTCATGCCCGCTTTATTAGCTATTGCTATTTCCATAGGGAAAAAAGTTGGACTTCTCTTCAAAGCGAATCATCATTTTGAAGAATAACCAGGAGATCCCTGATTATATTGCTTCTAACTTTGTATATATAGTAACGCGCTCGCTTGGGAAACTGAGTGAATCAGGTTCAAACCCTGTGTCTTGCACCCTCGATCCTTTTCGCACTGAAGGGATGCCCGTGCCCAGCAGTGGGACGTTAAAAAGGGTTGAATACAAGCTTTGGATTTTTATCTTTTTTAGCTAGATGAATTGAAACATGAACGAGATAAATGGTTCACAATAAGCCAACAAGAGTCTAACAGAGTGGCACAATTAGTAGACGAGTTGGAAACAGAGCGTCATCATGTGCATTCTCTAAAGGAGTTGGTCACAGAACTGAGACAACACAACAGATTGAACGGCCTCGACTCAAGTCAGCTAGAATGCGACGATTTGGATGTCAGTGCGCATTCTTTACCGCACAATGCATGTAAGTGTTGGTTATGAAAAATATTTTACATATATCACTGAATATTTTTTACTCGGGAGATACTTTCCAGTTTCCCACAACCATGATTGCTAAAAAGAATTCGAAAAGTCGAGAGCTATAACTCAAAATAAATCCGCAAAATAATCCGAAAAGATAGTTTTATTAACCGATTTCCAAAAAGGAGGAGGTTTTCAATTTGTCAGAATCTTTTTTTTATGTATGTTCACCAATTACTCGAAGACGCCTGAACAGATTTAGATTTTTTTTTGTTTCGAAATTGGTCAAGCGGTTTTGCTTAATCGAATATGTTATTAAAAAACTTTCTTCATACAAATTACGTTCTTATTACGTTACACAAAAAATGCAAAAATACTAAAAACTAAAAAAAAATATTCTTAAAAAAACAGCCTACAATATTTTAATGAGGAGTGTTATTATTATTCATATTGTTATTATTATTCAGCCGTATGCAGTGAAGCATGTGCTAATGTCATAGAAGTTCAGCTCAGTGAAGAGCGCGCCAAAATAGTCCTTCTAAAGCAGCAGATGCAGATGTTGCAGGTAAATTATTGGTATTTTTGTGAAAATTAAATATTGAATGTAAATTATACTAAAATAAAAAACTTTTTTCTTATTAGGATCAACTCAATGACTTAACAAAAAAGTCTGAAGAAGACCACCGAAACTTGACATATATTATTGCAGAAAAGGATACTGATATTTTTAATTTAAAACATCGTATCAATGAGGAAATAGAAGATAAAAATGCGTTAAAATTACATTACGATAATGAAGTCACCAAGTTAAATAATGAAGTAAACGAACTAGAACAACGATTGCGAGATACCGGCGAGAATTCTAGAAGGATTATTGATTCTAAAATGAAGGAAATTCAAACTCTACAGGAGGAAAAAATGTCTTTATTACAAAGCTTATCCGATGAGATCACTAAATTTGAAAATATAATTAAAGATCTCAAAGCTGATATTGATTCTGAAAAAACTTCTAAACACAATATGCGAGAAGAATATGAAAAACAAATGATGAAATTAAAAGAAAAAGTTTCTAACAGAAATAATGAATTGGTTGAATTACAAAATAAAATATTTGAAAAGGGTGAAATGATTGAAATTCTACAATGTGACTTAAGAAAGGAAAAAGAAATATCCAATAAATATAATAATGATGTAACAAATTTAACTACTCAACTGCAAGCTTATGAAAATGATTTGAGAAAAAAAGCAGAAGAAGTTTCAGAGCTTCAGCAAGAAATACAGCAATACACAGCATATAATGAAAAATTAAATATAGACTTACAACATGTAAATTCTTGTCTTGAGAAATCTAATGAAGATTGTAAAATTTTAGAAGAACATAACAATAAACTGAAAGTTGAACTTAAAAATCGTGATGTCAAAATTGAGAAAATTCTTAAAGATATTGAGAACCAAGAAATTATTAATAATGAAGAAAAAAAGAAATTACAATACAATTTAGATGAAATCAATGCTACAGTAGATGCCTTAAAGAGCCAATTGCAAAACGAAATTGAGTACAAAATTGGAATCCAAAATGAACTCGAAGAAGTAAAGGTTGCTAATGATAAATTAATTGAAGATATAGGTCAATGTAACTCTGAGTTGACTAAAACAATTGCACATAAGCAAGATTTGGAAAAATTATTGGCAGAAGAAAAAGAAGGTAGTGAGAATCTAAAACAGAAATGTACTGAATTAAAAAATGCTGTTGAACAGTTAAATATAAATGTCAATGAAAAAGATTCAATGATAACATTGACAAAGAAGGATTTGGATGAAGCAAAAACTCATTTTGATGAACAACGTGTTAAAATGAATGAACTTATTGATTCATTCAAAATTAAATTAAAACTTGAAAGATCTGAGAAAAATGATTTAAAGCAAAAATTTGATTGTGTAGAGAAAGAAAAAATGGACTTAGCTGTGACATTAAGGGAAAAGAATGACATTGTTGCTGAACTGCAGATGGAACTCGAAACATTATCTCACAAAGCTAAGGAAAATGAAACAAGTAAGTTGTTATCTTTTATGTTACATTATTTTGATATTTATTGAATTAATATTTATAAACGTAAAAATATATTTAACTAGCGACTCGCCTCCACTTCGTTCGGGTTCATTCCTAGGTACGTTTTAACGGTTAGTATGGAATAGATAGACTATATTATACATACATAGATACAAAATAAACATTTCTGAGCTTTTCGAATTTCCAGCTGTTTTTTTTGGGTTTGGTTATATATATAGCGTTATAAAGGTATGTAAGTAAACCCTTTCAAAATCAAAATCTTACACACGATATTTAGTAAAAATTTTGTATTGTTTTTTTTTTTCAGTTATAAAGAATTTAGAAGATAATCTATCAGAGAAAACAAAAACATTAGAAAATGTAAGAATCGATTATGACATGGAAACCAACAAACTAGTAACTAAAATAAATGACATGAACAAAACTTTAAAGGACCTTCAATTGACATCAAATAATACTATTCAATCCAAAGATTTGCAAATTGATAAATTAAATCTAGATATCGAGAAGCTACATTCGACATTACAAAGTGAACATAAAAAGATGGCGCATATTGATAATGAAAAGATGATTTTAATTCAACAGCTGGAACAAGTTAAAGTATACAAAGACAACATTGAAAAAGAGCATTTGAATAAGAGCGCTCTATTCAATAATCTTAGCAAAGAGCTTAATGAAGAGATAGTGGCAAAAAATGAGACAATTGATAAATTGAAAAATGAACTTGAAAATGTATTGGAAGATAATAAAATCAAAGTAGAAGGTAACTTTTTGGCATCTTTTTTAAAATTTATAATTTTTAACTATATTTTATTGACAATTTTTTTATTGTGATTTTTAACTGATATGATATTTTGTTTTTATTGCAGAAATTAAAACTTTACAATTGAATATAGAGGAAGTATGTGCAAATAATAAAGAATTATATGACAAAAAGGATTTGGACATTAAAGAATTGTGCTTGAAAGTTCAAAATCTAGAAGCTTTGCTTACAAAGTCTCAGGAAGAGTTGAAAATGGCTGTTGATAATAATGCTCAAGTAATTGAAACTTTGCAAAAAGAAAACATCCAACTGCACTACACTAAAGAAGAAGATAACAGCACACATGAATTAATGATAAAAGAAAAAGACAAAGTGATCGAAACTCTAGAAATAGAACTTAAAAATAAAGCAGATATGTTAAATGATTTACAAAAAGATTTTGGACGCGAAAAGCTTCTTTGGGAACAACTAAAAATTGACATACAAGAGCAAATTAGCATTAAAACTGATCAAATCAAGGAACTGACAGAGAAAGCTCTTATTAATCAAACACAATTAGAAGAAAAAGAAGTAATCTTAAAAGCTATGGATGCGCAAATAAACTGTTTAAGAGATGAGAAATTAAAATTAACCATTGAAATAGATTGTCTGAGAAATACTTATAATGAAAGTGCTCATAGTAATGACGTTTTGAAAAATAATTTGAATAAAGAAAAAGCTGAAAGAGAAACTGTAGAAACTAAAACACAATACTTAATTCAAGAAAATCAGACCTTAATTCAAAAGATAGATCAAATTGAAGATAGTTACAAAAAAGTTATATATGAAAGAGATAGTTTATTAAATGAGAAAGCAATTTTAGTTCAACAGCTCATGGAGGAAAAATCTATTTTAAAAATAGCAGATGAAGGAAAAGAAGCACTGTTATTGGAGAAAAGAAAAGTAGAATTACAATTAAAAGAACTTCAAGAAATTAAAAACACACTAATACAAGAGAAAGAATGTTTGACTCAACAATTAGTTGATGAAAGACTTTCGAAAGAGTTAGCTGAAAAAGAAAAAGAAAGTTTGAATATAGTTAAAGCTGAATTAGAAGGCAAATTAAATGCAGAAATAATTGCCCGAACTGAATTTGAAGAGAAAATTTATAGTCTATCAAAGGAAATCGAAAATGTTATGAAAGATAAAGAACATAAAAATGTTATGAATATAGAATTGCAAAAAGATATTAGTAATTTGAAACAAAAGATAAATATATTAGAAAAAGAGAATAATCATTTGACCATTGAAATAGAATCTCTTAAAAACAATCTGCTAGAATATGAAAAGAACCAAGAATTATTAACACAAGAAACAACTGCTCTTGTTAATGAAAAAGAAACATTAACGGACCATCTTGATAAATTAAAACTTGACTGTGAAAAAGTAAAGTCAGAAAATATGGCTTTAGAGGAAAAAGTGCAGGAAATTACGAACACTTGGTCTTCTGAAGTGAACAACAAGCAAGAACAAATAAAGCAAATGTCATTGGATTTAAATTCTTTGAAATCTGATTACAAAAGTATGTGTTTTTTATTTAAGCATATAATTTGATATTTTAAAATTTATTATTTGTACGAGTCATTTATTTATTTCAGCGCTTGAGGAAGATAATTCAAAAATCGTCACTGTCTTAAATTGTGGTTTAAACAAAGTTATCGACAATATAAAGCGAGATGAAGTATGTTCTAAAATATTAGAAAAATATGATAGTATTGAAAAAGAAAATACACTTGAAAATTGCGATGTTATTTTCAAAATCATCAGTGATTTGAGTTCACAGTTAAATTTAAAAAAAAATTTGGAGAAAGCTTTAGAAGATGAAGACTTGGTCATCAAAGGGTTATCAGAAAAGGTTAAACAAAAGGAAATGCAAATTTCTCAGTTTGAAGTTGAGGTGCAGAATCTTAAGAAAGTTATAGATGATTCTAGAACAGGTAGGTACTTATTATAATTTAACTTAAATGTATGATGTAATAGTTAATATTATTTATATTTAAAATTTGATTACATATTATATACTCGATTAAAATATTATTATGGTGAAAGAAAACTGTAGTTTTTGAATGAGGAGTGAAGTCCGCCAATCATCATTTGGCTTGGTGGGGGTAAAAGGGTGGGCAGAATCATTATTGTTGTAAATTATTAAGAATTTATTTGTAGAGTTTCTTAATAAGCCTAAAATATTATTTACATTATCAAATTACAGAAACGGCAAAACAAAAAGAAACATATACCAGTCTACTCGAAACGAAAACGCAAGATATTCTACAATTAAAAATAGAAAATGATTCTCTTAATCATGAGTTAAACGACTTAAGACAACAGTTAGACATTAAAGTGCATTCACTGAAGGATAAATTGGTAGATAATGAAAATTTAACTGAAAAATTAAAGAAAACATACGATTGCCAGATTGATAATCTCAATATGATGGTTTCTAAACTCACAAATTATTTGAAAGAAAAGACAATGGAGCTTGAGTCAGTGAGGAATGAAAAGGAAAAGTTACAATATTTGGTAGAAGAGAACAATACAGGTACTTATTTAAAAGAAAATGATTTTTTTCTTTAGAGTAGCTAACACTAGCGACAACCTCGCTTCTCTTCGGGTTTGTCTCTAGACAAAAACAAGTCTATCCCACGGGAACCGTACATTTTTTCGGGATGAAAAGTAACTTATGTGCTTTTCTAGATTATAATCTATATCTGTGCGCTAAATTTTATCCAGATCCGTTCAGCCGTTCTGACGTGAAAGAGTAACAAACATCCGTACTCACAAACTTTAACATTTATAACATTAATATGGATTTGCTTTTTAATCTTCAAATGTACATGAAAAAATGTTATTTAATATAAACATTGTGTTTCAGTAATCAAGTCTCTAGAAGATGAATTAAAAGTGCAAAAACAAAATCAGGAAAAATTAATATCAGATTTCGAATCAGAAAGGAATGTACTTAAAAATATGGTATCTGTTATTGAATCAATGATGGAAGATCAAAAAATTAACTTGAATAAAACAATTTCTGAACACATAAAAACTAATGAAATATTCGAAAATGAAGTAAAAATATTGAAAGATACAATTGATAATGAAAAAACTAACTTTGATATGAAATTAAAAGAAAAAGAAGATTTATTTAACAATAACATTGGAAAGCTAAATATGGAATTAATGAGTTTACATAAAGAAAAAGATGATATTAAAAAAGATTTTGCATCGCAAATTGAAGTACTTAAAAATAAAATTATTGAATTAGAAGAAGATGTTGTAGAAAAAGCCAAATGTATAGACACAATCATGAGTGAAAATAAAGAGTTGAATGAAAAAACAATAACCTTTGAAATAAAAACAAAAGAATATGAACAAAGTAAGTAAGCTTTCTGTATAATACGCAACTTATTCTCGCTTCGCTCGGGTGAGTCTTGGTACGGTATTTTTTCTAAAATAAAAGTTAATAAATATTTTTTTGTAATTCTTTTTCTAAAATAAAAGTAGGCTAAAAGGTACTCCTTATAACATCTGCTTCCTGCCAGTGAAAGTCTCGTCAAATGTTCGTAAATGTACATTTACGAAAATTTGACTTCACAGTTTTTATTTTAATAAGTTTGTTATTATTGTTTTTTTTTATAAATGTTATCATTTTCTAATAATTATATTTTTTTCTAGATATACTTTTATTAGAAGAAAAAAATAATGAAATAAAAAGAAATAATGATACCAATGAGACAGAAATAGTGAATAAAATGAAACAGCTAAAAAATGAATTAGAAATACTAGTTGAACGTTCAAATGTATTAAATACTGAGGTTGTAAATAAATCAAAAGAAAATGGCGTACTGCAAGAAAACTTATGGAAACTTGAAGATCAAGTATTAAATTTGGAAAAGGACAAAAGAGATGTAGAAGCAGAAAATGCGGAATGCTTAAATGAAATTACTGAGTTAAATGCAAGCTTAGAGAAGTTTGTGGAAGAGAATAAAGTATTGAAGGATATGAAGAATGAAAACATACAACTGCTCAAAATGGCAGATGAAAAAGATTTAGGTACATATTTTTTTAATTCTCACACATTTTGAATTTGTTCTATGTTGCACTTGGTCACTATTTTTTTTTATTATATTAGTAAACAAGCAACTTATCCTCGCTTCGCTCGGGTGCGTCCCTAAGTTCGTTTTGACTTTTTTAACAGAATCTTAATTCTTTTTTTTTGTATAAAAATAGCCTAAGTTGCTCCTTATAACATTAGCTATCTACCAGTGAAAGTCTGGTCAAAATCAGTCTAGCCGTTTCAGTCATTACACACATCTGAGATCGATCTGAGACATCTGTCTGTCTGAGTTCCAGGTACAAACAGACACGTCAATTATCTGTTTAGATTTGAACATATCATTCTCTAAGAAGGTTTCCTATCCCAGGTCAAAAATTATAGAAAAATGTTTTGGCTGTACAGAAATCATACATATGATAAATTTTGATGTTGATTGGTTTGTTTATTATTTAATTTAAATTACATTGAATTGATTGTAGAATATCATAATATGAAAATTAAAATTTCCTCTTTTCTCAATGAAGCCTCAAGTTCTTTTCTATAATTCTTTTAATACTATACATATGATTTGAAAAATCCTTGAATTAAATTACATTTGCCTTATTTGTAAACAATTATGTTTACTTCCACAATATTCCTATGAGTTATTGTTTTTCTTAAAGCAAGTATAATCACATATACATTTTTCAAGAGTTGTTTTCTAATAGTCTTAAGTATTTATTTTGCTTCAGAGCCCTTGAAATTTAAAAGATAATATTATCACGTTCTACATTTTCCTTAATATACATTATTGAGATATTTCATCTTGTGAAATTTGTACAAATTCGATTCCTGCCTTAAAGTTAGCTTATGTTGTATAAGATATTTTGTGTCATTGAGTAAAATAAGTTGCAATAGTTATTACAGAATCGAAGTTTTTACCTTTAAAAATATTAAAACTAGATTTTTTAAACAGAAAAGCCGTTCTTTACATTGGACTCTTTCAATAGCCTTTTTTCAAGAGATCAATGTCGTTTGTCTTCACCAGTAGCTACATTCGAATTGGTTTGCCCATAATTTATAGGCACTACATTTCATATGTCCCTATGTGATTTACTACCTCTGCTCATATTTGCGCTCAAAGATACGTCGATTTGTGTCGAGCCGATAAAATCTAATATGAATAATATTTTTTTCAGATATTGCAAAACTGGAGAAACGCCTCAAATTCGAATTAGATAGACAAAAACAAATCAACGAACAAGAGAAAGTTAATTTGGTAAACAAATGCGCCATCTTAGAAGAATACCAGCAGAAGGCAGAAATGGAACTTGAATGTCGTCAGAAAGAAATTAGCAATCTTCTAGAAGAAATCAAAACATTAACATTAAAAACACAAGAAATTATAAATGACAAAGACAGAGTTATAGTCCAAGTAAAGGAAGAAAAGGATGTAATGATAAATACTTTACATGAACAGCTCAATAAAGAGAAACAAAACCTAGATAATATTAAAATAGTATTAGATTCAAAACAAGCGGAAGTACTTAATTTAAAAAATGAGTTGGATCAGAAAAATCAGGAAGATAATATTGTTAAAATGTTGAGGAAAGAAAACGAAGAGCTAATCAAACTTATTGGTCAAAGAGAGACTTGTAAGTTTTTATGACTAACTTTAATTTCTTCGTCTTTTTAAAATTGATAAATTATGTAATGATATTGTTAATTTTTAATTCTTTTAAAAACACATTTATTTGGATTTTTGATGTAAATAAATGTTCTCTGTAAAATCTTTTGTTTTATACATATAACTTAACTCATGAGACTAGCCTACCAATAACTAGATGAAAAACAAACATTTTTTTAATTTCTAGTTGCTGCAACTAGTCAGGAGAGATCGGGTCCCAAATACTCTGGACAAGCTGAAAAAGAGCGAGATCATCACCAACAGGTAGATAACACTTCTACAGACACACACTCCTCTATAGAAAGCTACAAAACCATAACTGACTTGGAAAAGATCATCCAAGACAAAAATCGAACAATAACAACCCTACAAAGTGACATCACGTACCTAAAATCGATAATAGCAGAGTCCGAGAACAACCTTCTAGACGTTTCTAAAGAGTTGGAATTAAGCAAGGAAAACTGTCAACAGCTATCGAGTCAATTGAAAAAAATCGTTCACCAGAAGAATGAAGAAATAGCCGAACTAAGAAAACAAGTGACAAAAATGAGTGTAACAGAAAACAGAGCAAGTCAAATAATAAAAGTGTCCGCCAAATATCAAGCGATCATCTTGAAGAGGATCGCTGAAATAAAATCTAACACTGTATTGAAGGAGTTGACTAACTTTGGCAATTCGAACTGTGATAACGACATCCGACGCAGTATTACTGCTGGAACCATCACTATGGAAGATTTGGAAAACTTTCTAGAAACAACAGAAAGGCATATACGACGCTGCTCCGACAAGCAAATCGCTCTACAAAAGGAAAGAGACCGACTCACAGAAATTAACAGAATAAGCGAATCCGAAATAATTAATATGAGGAAATTCCTAACGGAACTGTCCGTTAGTATAAAAACTTTTAATTCTGTTAAAGACTTGTACACACAAAAACTAAGTAGAGTCGTGTCGATACAACGGACGGTTAGACGCGAGATTTTGAGCTTAGATGGAAGAATAAATGACGTCACAATGTGTAAATTAGAAAGGGGTTACGCAGCTGTTATACAGGATTTGGCAGAATGTACCATGAATTTGGAAAGGTGGATCGAAAGGTGCGTCTCAAGAACGGTCTCCCCAGAGAAAATAAAGCAAGCGTTCACAAGCGACGCCGAAAGAATATCGCTCGTGTCTGGAACTTTCCAGAACACCAGTCTAGAAGTCCAGATAGAAGAGTTACAGAAGTCATTCGAGAAGCTTCTAGAAGACGTTTCGAGAGCGCAGAAAGGCGAAGGCGCGAAAGACACCCAGTCAATAACTGTGATGGAAGTCCGTGCGGAATACGAGGATAAACTAAATAGGATGAAAACTAAAATGGTCAGTATACTCCCCATACTATTCTTGATACTGGCTTACCAAGTAGTGTGGTGGTTCTACTTACAAATGGATTGGTGAATCTTAATACTTGGTGTGGCTTGTTTTGTTCGAGCTTGTTAAGTTTTCTCAAATAAATAATGTTTTAATGGATGCTTTTTGTTTTATTTACGCTTCTAGTGTTCATTGAAACATAGATAGTAGTTGAAAGCCAAAAGGTAATTAGTTTTTATATTTGATGCATGTGCATTGTGCATGTTTGTTTATTGGCGGAACGGTTTTTGGTCGATTGATAGCTTTTATAATATATTTTTTTCGTTAAATAATATATTAATCGGTGTTTTATTTTTTCTAGAAACAACTGTACCAAGAACAAATAGCTGTATTCAGGGAAAATCAGAAGAAGGATATAGTCGGTTTAGAAATGGAATTGCAAAAGACGCAGGACAAACTAAAGGAGTATGAGGATCATATAAAGAGTTTGACAACAGAATTGTGGAAGGTTGGTGAGAAGTTCTTGGTGAAGAAAGATGAGGCAGATTGGCTTAAGAAGCAACAAAGATCTGGCTCGCTCATGTCCTTGCAACATGTACACTCCGTAAGTTATTTATGTGTAATGACTGACGTTGCTATGGTAACCGTTAGTTTGTACGTACGACTGCTGGTCGTGATATCCTGGGTTCGAACCTCGGGTCGAGTCGAGTTACTGTTTTTTTTTTTGCAATAAAACATTCAGTCACAGTCTCGGATTCGAGGCGCAGGTTATATACATTAAGGTCACAACGAGTGGCTAGAATTTAGATGGTGAACTATTTATGAATTCGAGCGTTAGGTTTTTTTTAACTATATATTCATTTGTACCTCGAGGGACCAAATATTAATTTCAGAAATAAATTCTACCACTGACGGTGGAATAATTTAAAGTAATTTTGAAGTCTGTATATCTTTAGTTAAAACATTAAGCGACGTAATAAATTATAACGTAATATTGTATTCGCAGTCTGGTCTCGTCCCTCCTCTAGAAGAGCCCACGCGTCCCTCCGATGCGCACTCCCTGCGATCGCTGCCCGTTACTAATCAGAGAGGTTGGTTCTATCCTAGATTTAATTATAAATTCTAAATCACATTTTATTATCCTTTTCATTCACAAATTTTACAATTATATGTTTTAAAATTAGAAATTTGGATTTAAATTGTTACCCATATTTTAAACTAGATGGCAGAATAATTGCACACTCGTATACTTAAAGGGACGCACCCAATAAACTACAGTAAATTACTAATGATTTCATTTGGACGACACATTTGGCTCAGTTTGTAGTGAGCCTACTTACTGTGCTAACGGTCGCGGGGTCGAGACCCGTTGGAGGCATTCATTTGTGTGATGACCACGAATGTTTGTACTCCAGTCATGGGGGTTTATATTTATAAAATAAAGTAGCAGAACCCGCGGCCTCGATCGCTCTAAAACTACAAAAAAACCTCAAAAAAGGTAGGTTTCATACAAACTTTCATCCTCTTTTTTACCCCATTATAAAATGAATTTCGATAAATGCTAACACACCTCTTTAATTATATTAAAGAGCATTAATACCAAGTTTCGAGTAATTTTGATCATAACTTTTTTTTGGGTTGTATAATAATTAATAACTTGTTTTCTCGTGGGAATGAGATTAGCTCCCTCGGCAAAAAGTAGCCTATGTCACTCTCCAGCCCTTCAACTATCTCCACACAAAAAATCACGCCAATCCGTTACTCCGTTTCGACGTGAAAGAAAGACAAACAAACATACTTTCACATTTATAATATTAGTATGGATTCAAACGTAATATTTGATGCAGAGGACAAAAACGGGCGGACGCTCCAGATGTCGGACGAGGAGGGCGAGGTGTTCGACAACCGCTGGCTGCGCGAGCTGGCGACGCCGCGCCACGCCCCCGCGCCCGCGCCCGCGCCCCGCGACCCCGCGCCGCGCCTGTCCGAGCTGCGCTGGCGTAACTCCCTGTGCCCGCCGCATCTCAAGAGCTCCTACCCTGCTGAGACACAGTTCGCGCCCGCCTTGCATGAAGAGGATATTAAGGTAGCTATCATATTGAATATGTATGTGAATGTGTGTGTAGGTGTATCTGTATACGTAGGTCTATGTGTATATTACGTCACGGTAATGTTACACATACAGGATTGTAACTCGACGCTGTCCTTGAAATAATTACCTACACCCGCGCGGTACGTTACCACGCGACAGTGCTGCCCGCCTACAGTATTTTAATTTCATCTACCTACTTGAGTTTCTTTCTAGTTTTGTGATTTCAAATATTATATTTTTGATTTAAAAAACATAGATTTAATTAAAATAAATGTCAAATTTATTAGGATGGTTGTGACCCTTATAAATTTGAAATTGAAAAATATTTGCGCCTCGACTGAGACGTACGAAAAGCTTTATTGTCAAATTTAATAGTATAAAAAATTCGCATTCGGATAATAAGTTTAATTAAAAATGCTTTAATTTTTATTTTTAATTTAATTAATTAATTTTTATTTTTAAAACATACGATGTCTCGATACTTTTTTGTTTGACATGAGCGAAGTTACGGAAGGAATAAAATGTTTATTTTTGTATCAAATTATAAAAGTTACATAACATAACCACCTTATACAATTTTCGTATCCAATTATACGATGTGGCAGCCCTGGACAGTTGTCTACCGATTGTATACCGAACGCGACGCGCGTAGGTATAACTCGATTTCCGACCGTTTGTATGAAGATGGAATACTTACTGTATGTAACATTACCGTGGCATAGTTTTAGTTGTATCTTAATGCGTAAGTGTAATTGTATGTGTAAGTATTGGTGTAGCTATATCTGTATGCGTAGGTGTATGTGCATATGTATGTGTAGGTATATGTGTATATAGGTGTAAGTGTATGATTATGCGTAGGTGTATGTGTATAAAGTGAAAGATCACGCTTTCGCTCACTATCTATATTTGAAAACTTGACCTATAAAACTGAATCTTGGCAGGTATAAAGGTTAGGTTAGTTTATAGAGGCATTACGGTAAAGATGGATTTTTGGGAAAGGGCAGAGTTGATAGTTTGTAAAGGCTATCGTAACTAGTTTTTGTATTTGTATTCAATACATATAATATAATGTAATGTAACCTTGATATTTTATATATTAATATGTGTATAGGCAAATTTTTATCATTTTATTCACCCCTTTTTAGAAGATGCTGTTATAAATATTGTGTCCATATATTTCATGACTGTTGTTGTGAATTGTGGTCGATTTTGGGCAGTTCGATTTTTTATACTCTACATACATACTGTATATAAAAGTATCGATCTTGTGACAATCGTAAGTAAATTTCATGTATATCATAGATAATTCTACAAGAAGAACTGTAGGGTTTGTCTATGTTTATTTTACGTTACCATAGAGATGTTTGAATCATCCTTGAAAGTATTTCAAATTCCCCACAGTCCTGTTCCATTTGAGGTTCTAGTGGCATCGTGTTTTCTAGTAGTTTTTAAAATACATTACATAATAAAATAATTTTTATTTTACTATTATAAGTTTATACACACATTTTATATCAAAGCTCTTTCGAAGAAAAATTTTTCACGTCCAAAAAGACTTGTTGTATGATCATTTGTTTTTTTTATCAAATAATATAACTATTACTTTCCAGTTTTGTTAAAAGTTATTATTATTTCTTATATATTTTTAAATTTAGTTTTGAAATTTTAAATGAAGCTTCCGTGATTATATTTACTGTAAAGCTTTCGTAAAATAGTTGTATTTAAAATGTCAAAAAAAAATATATACCATTTTCGACATTTTTACATCGTTTATTGTAATTTCAGTGTACTGGCACGATGTCTCTCGGAGGCAAACCGCAAAGAAAAGAAGTTGGTATAACAGCGTATAAGAAGCCCGGACCGCCCACGCCGAGCAAGCAGGCCGGCAGACTGTCCGCTACGGTATGGAAATATCTTCTCTTTAACTCGTTCCTTTTAGCTTCACTTGTTACTAACAATGTTTTTTAAATAAAACTATCTTAATATAAATTATATACATGTATCTAGTTCTACTTTAGCAGATTTATGGGTGGATCAAATTATCGTTTCGAATCAGTTTTCTAGTGAGGGCTCTACTCTTCATGGTTTGCCATTAATCATGATATTTTGTACTTTCCTTTTTTGCTTTTTTTTGGCATGTCAGATTGGTTTTAAGCATACAAGGACGATATTTTTTTATATTTTATGGAGATTTTTCTGATTCCTTCTTTAACTGGATGTAGTTATGCCCAATGGATCCAGCCGTTTTTTGAGTTACTATTATAAATGGCATCTACATATCAACTTATATACAGAAAGTAGATAAAATACTCAATTTTTAAGAGGAATTTAAAAAAAAAATACTATGGTCTTGTTATTTTGATATACCAATTTTACTAAAACCCCTTATTTCTTAAAAGTAAATTCTTGTGGTTGGATCTATTTTGCATAACTACGTCCAACTGATTTTTAACTGCAATAAATCAGGTTAAAAATGAGTAATACATATCGTACGTATAGGACTCGGAGCTGCGCGAGTCGCTGCGCGTGGAGGCGGAGCCGGGCGCGGGCCGCAAGGCGTCCACGCCCTCGCGCATCCGCTCGCTGTTCCGATCTAACAAGAACGACACCGCTGAGGTATTATTTGTATATGTACATTTTTATACTAAACTTCACTACATTACTTATTATTATTATTGATTAGGTTTTACGTTTTGTTATTTTGTCTTTTTCACACACTACAACAAAGCTGCAGATTATAATTTGTTGCTTACAAATATTTATGAGCTGAGAATGACATACAGGTTACTTGTATCCCTGTACATGAAAAAATTATTTCTCTGAATATATCTTAACTTTTTTAAATATTTTTTCATTATATCTTATGTTTTTTCATTCCTATTTCTATGACATTCAAATAATATAAACCTAATTAAGGTTACTGAAAAGGAGCTTACTAAATTTTACTATATATCTTGGTTCTAACAGAGTTATTTTTTACGAACTAAAGAAATGTATGAAACTTGTTTTTGTAATATATTTTTTTCTTTACAGGGGACTCCGCGTAGCCGGAGACTTAGCAACATGTTTAGGAAGAAATAAACATAACCATGTATTGTTACAACCCACCTTGCCTTATATTTTAATTTGGTCAATTATTACATTTTATTAATTTATTGCCTTTAATGGAGTTTTGTTTCAATGAAATCCCACATATTATGTTTCAGCTTATTTATTTCATAGAAGTACACCACAAAATCACTATAGCACCAAACATTACTTATAAAATGTACAAAATTGTGCCAGTTTTCATTATTAGGGCTACCGAAGAAAATAATTTCATGATCAAAACAACACACTGAATTTTATATGGAAAAAATTGGATTAAATTTCACTGGTTTAGACAATATTAAGCTAATGTATGTGCGCTAATTATTCAATGTCTTACGCGCACCAAAATGGTATTTAGTATAAGTACTTATTATACAATAATAATAAATTAATTTATCAATGAATTTAGGACAATAATATAACTAATTTAGTACAAGATTATTTTCAATTAAATTCAAAATTACATAATTTAATTTTTTTCAGAATTTAACAAATTATTCTATTATACAATAGATAAAACAACACAGATACTTCTCTATCAATCGGCTTAAGGGCCCAAATGCACTAGGCGACCATGACCGAGATTGAGACCATGGTCGTCCAACTTTATATGATGGTCGCGTAGTGCGTGGGAAGCCTTTGGGTAGCTCTTCAATGACATATAAACTATAACAATATACATACGAATGTAACGGGCCATTTACAATCGTTTGAAGGGTTTCATCCTAACTACTATCATCACAGAACACGTAAAATGTACAGAAGACGTACTTTATATTTAGACACATTATAAAAATCCATACATAGGCGATCGCGTAATGATTTTAATGGAAATGCTGTCATAAGTAAGAGTTCTCAAAAATAATAATTTTCATGATGAATGGTTTGGAACTTAAAGCTCTCATCTAGTGGCAATTTAGGTTATACGCTAAAGGCGTTTCCCGACTGATATATTTAAGGTGCGTGTTAACAGACTTCTGAGCAAAATTTTAAGACCTTATCTATGCCTCCGAGCTAATATGAAGGTCATATGTAAGCCCATTTTTAATATATATATATATATATATATATATATATATATATATAAAAGTATGTATGACAGACGGGTGACACTTCACTCTGGTTGTTACAAACAATTCTAACGTCATGTCAGAAGAGATGTGTAATACGATAGAAAGTGACACCTTATACGTGAAATTAGTGCGAGTTGAATTGCACTTTATTGCACTGTAGCAAGGTCTATATTTATTTAAATTTGTTCCTGAAGAAGTCTTCTGTACGAAATTAAGTATTCCGTAGTATTTTGTGAATGTAGCGTAGTTGAGTATTTTAGTAGATAATTTGAACTCAATTATGTCAAAATGCAGAAAAAAATAAAGATACAAGATGTAAAATAAATACAATATAAATTTAAATATATAACAAAATTTTATAATACAAACAAAAATATGACAACACAAGTAAATGATTATCCTTTTGTGACATAATTGTGAACCATTGACTTAAGCTTTCTATCTAGAGGTCAAAGACAGTGAATTCTTATTAAATTAATGATGTTAATACATTACATTGCTGTTAGTAAAAATGCTATTTCAAAAATATAATCTGTACAAAAATCTATATTAAAACAATAATGACGTAAGTGTAAATGGTCCTCAAATAATTATAAAATAATCTCAAGTGTCTCGTCATATACAAACGTGTGCTATTTACAAATACATAGATTTAACAATGGTATACATATAAACAATAACATAATCCACAAAACATATGTATTATTTGAACGAATTGATTTTAATTCTGATTGAATACGCTATAGGTACCAAATTAAAAATTTAATTGTCAAAAATATACAAAATAAATTGTATATATATAAGTTGTTTTTTTTTAATTTGGCGTTGTAGAGGCAAAAAGGTCACATCTTTTAATAATAATGTCTTTTCAGATTCTCGCAACTTAAAACAAGAGAGGAAGCGTTTAAAGTTCTTATTTCATAATAACATTACATGTTTAATGTGAATTATTACCGCTCTAATAGTATAGTAGCAGTGCAGTTAGAGCTTCCGCACACTGGATATTTCATTATCACATACTAGCGACTCACTCTCGCTTCACCTTCGGGTTCGTCCCTAGCTTGCTTCCCCATACAAACTTTCATCCCCATTTTCACCCCCTTAAGAGTTGATCTCCGAGATTAAAAGGCCTTCACGGGGTCTCAAACTTTTTCCTTACCAAATTTCATCTAAATCGGTTCAGTAGATCCAGAAATTACTCCAAAAATTAGTATTAGTATAGATTATTTAAATTAATCTGTAGGCAAATTATCGGCATATTGCCAATCAGTTTACTACCAGATATTTAAAATTTAACCGATACCATAGAGTCTGCAGTTTGCGGTGGCTCTTATTTACCAGAACAATAAAAATATATGTAATAAAATACTTTTTGCCTCCACATAACTCTGCATTAAAACAATTTGTTAAGTATAAAATAAATTAAATAAAAAAAAATTATATATGACATAATTTTAACTATTCCATAAGGTTTCGCGATAGCTGATAAATTTGGTTAAGTGTGATATAGCCTCGGAATAGCCAAGTTTTTTATACATTTATTACAATTAACTACTTATGTAAACAATAACTTTCGAGTTCTGTATTTCAATTTAATTAGTATGTACGTATACGAGTAGAGAATAAATGTTTTCTTTAATAAATTACTACTAAATATCTTGTCATGCTAGCAACACTTAAAATATATTATCTCATTAATAACACAAATTTTAATTATGCAAAATATAACATTAGCAAGTTAAAAATTCCATAAGAAAAGGTAAAATCGTGCGTAAATTAAATATAACTTCTACAACCCTTACATTATTTTTAATCTGTAGAACACAGTTCTTTATCTCTTCATTCGTTTACTTCCTAAACTACACTCAGTGTTTGGCTCCTCTGCTAAGATATGCATGTTATCTTTTAAATTACTTCATAAATTGTGTATAAAAACGAAACTAAAAGTAAAAAAAAAAAACAATAAAAATTATGTGTGCTATATGACACGCACCACTTATTATCTATTTAGAGGATATCGCGTAAAAGTTGTGACTAAAGTGGCAGTCGAATAAATATCCTATCTAAACAATAACTATAATATAGGTATAATTTAAATATTTCCATTTTAGTATTATTACACAAGTACATAAATTCTTACGCTACAAGTATTAAGATTTAAGTTTTCTCTAAGTATAATAATACAAAGCTGTACAGATTTTTATCTACTCGTATGCTAAATATGTTTATGAATATTATGTACAGAAAGGTCATCGATTTAAATTATATATAAATTAAAAGTTAGGTATTATGTCTTTAACATTTTCACTAATACGAACTACAGAAACAATGAAAGCTCAATAAGGATGGGTTCTTTGAGACAGCTAACGCAAACAACTAACATGTTAATAACTACCTAATTTACCTCCCAAGATAATTTGTACCGGTTAAAGGCAGGCGTGTGGGTTGTGAGAGCACCATCGAGGCCAGAGAGGAGCTGCTTGAATTCCTTTAGCGACTAAGCGAGATCGTTGTGTGTCAAGTCTAAGGTAAACGTCTGCGGTGGCTCCATCTAAACGATCTGACCACAAACGTTCCGCGAGAGCTGCAGTCCGAGGCCATACTCTGGCGTCTAAGCCTCCTGTGCCCAACTGTTCAGTCCATTGGCAGGCTGCGCCCCCTTCAATCCTCCACGGTTCCATCCCTGTAGCTAACGCGGGCATTTCTTCAAACCAGGGTCTATGTTCGTATATTTGCTGCCACGACCGATACGGTCCGCAGTGTCCGTCGGAACTGTCTCGCCAGGAACCGAACCCGCAGTCCAAATACCAAGCGTCCACGTGGGACAATATCGAACGATAACCTGCGTCTAATACAGCGCGTGATTCCGGCCATCGTGACGAACCCCACACTTGTATCCCGTACCGTTTTTTATCGAGGCGTTCCAGATAAGGAGTGTGAGTTAGACGAGAAGACCACAGAAGCGTTAAATCGGGAAGCTTGCCCCCATTAGCTCGTTCCAACGACTGCATCGCACGTTTGGTAAAATCAAGCCATAATTCCATAGGATCAGTGTCATTAAAATACTGTGCCCAGCAACGTTCTGATACTTCATCTCCACCGAGATGGAATATATCATCGACACCTGTTAATTCAATAATTTCTGCGTAAATGCGCTCTAAAAGTGAGTACACGTGAGGATTTCGAGGGTTCAATTGTCCACAGGGAGGTTCCCCACAATATGTACTCCATGGTTCTAATTCAACGCAGTGTGCTAGATGACCAAGACCTTCGACTGGACCCCAGGTCCAGGCTTTGCCGACATGCGCGGGTGCGTCTACCTCTATTAAGACTCGTATACCACGTAATCGAGCTTTTCTAACAATAAGCCGGACGTCTTGTGGAGTATATATTGCCCCAGGGCCGTACGCGCCGTGTTGCGCCAATTGAGGCGCACTGTTCAATTTCAAAGGAAAAGATTGGGAATCACTGACATGCCAGTGAAACGTGTTCATTTTGCACGCGCTCATTGCATCAATTGTGCGTAGAATATCTTTAACGGGAAAGTAGTTTCGCGCTGTATCTAGAAGAAGTCCGCGGTATCGGAATTTAGGGGAGTCCTCTACAGTCGCCGCCTCAAGAGCTAGAAGGGAGCCTATGTAAGGATCTAGCCAAACTAGTTGTGACAACGTTTCGAATCCATGTCGAGCTCCACAAAACGAGTGCGCGGTTATATCGACGATGAGAGATTTTCCGCTCGGTCGTAGCACCAATTTGTAGCTTTCATCTGTATCTTGTCGCATGCGAGGGTCTCCGCTGCCGTTGACGGCGACACGAACTAAGACATCCCGTACAGCGCTATCACTCCGCCTGTTTTCAATGCCACTGCTTCGTTCTAGAGTTTTTAAATCGTCACGCATTAAACTAAACGCCTCATTAAGATGGTCTGTGACATCTCGGGAAGGGGATGCTAGTATCTGTAGAGAGAAACTGTTGGATCGCACGTGTGTGGCGGCGGTAGCGAGGCTCACCGGGCCGGTGGGCTGAGGCCAGAGTTGCGTGGATGCACACAGCATGTTACAAGTGGGTAGAGATTGTAGTATATTAGTTTCGGATGCCAGAAGTCTTTCGCAACGATCGTGTCGACAAATCCATGTCCACTGCGGCTCTATGCCTCTGTAATGGGAATTATATTTTTTTTATATATATTTTTATATTTTTTAGATTAGGGCATTTTGGTTTGTAAAATAAATAGCAAAAATGTAAAAATACCACGTAACGTTACATATCATGAATATATTACATATATTGATAAATGCTTAATTACTTTCCATTATGGTGGTAATCATACTGGATGGTACTTTTTATCATATGTATAAAAGAATTTATTAAATTTCTTTTTTAATTATTATTTACATACTTAACATTATTTATATTTTCCATATGTAATATAATAATCACTTTATGAATCTCATAGAAATAAACAATGTCAATCCGTTGCTTTATTGCGTAAAATAAGAACAAAACAATAAACAAATAGAAAAAAGGATCATCTTAATATTATGAACACATAAAATATGTAGCAGTTGTTAGAATTTGACTGGATATTTCTCACAGAGTATTATCTACGTACGATAAACAGGTGGCAGTCTTATAAGATAACTAGCGATTTTAACGAGTCTTAACGGTTAGTATAGATTTCTCAGAGATGAAATATTTTCAGTAAAAAGTATCCTAAATGTTGACCGGGATAACCAGCTATCACCATACAGAATTTCATCAAAATCTGTCCAGTGGTTTTCTCGTGATGCGTTTCCAAAAATGGTTACATACTCTATGCAGACAGACAGACATACAAAAATTCTAAAAACTATACATTCGGCCTCTGTATCGATAATAATTACTATTTTAATAAGATTTCCCAAAAAATATTTAATGTACAGAATCGACTCAGTTAGAATTTTATTATATGTATATATTTACGATTCATAGTAAAAAAGTAAAGTGTTAATATAAAAGGTCATAAACAGTAAACTTACGCATATAAGGAATGCGCGGGTCGATGAGCGGAGTCGTCGGTCTGCTGCCGCCAATACAACACGGCGGCAGCGGTGCACGCCGCGGCGGCCAACAGCAGCAGCGCTCTCCGAAGCCTCCCCACTCCATAGAAATGCGCCGAGGCATTCCGCCCTAGCGATTCACCCCAAGACTTCATTCTATCGTTTGTCGATTACCTGGAAAACATAAAACCTTAGAAAGAGCCTGCTTGTATTTTTTGTAATAAAATTGCCCAAGAAACGGATAGAAACGACGAAATGAGCTCCTCGAAGGCTTTAAGCACAATCTTCACAACTTAGAAAAAATAAAATTGGTATTAAGTTTAAAATTAATTTTAGTATTTTTTTCTACGATGTTAAAGACGAATTACGAAATAGAAAATAAAAATAAATTACAGTGCTATTTGTTCAATAGAAACTTTTCACAAATGTAAACTGCTATGAGAAACAGGCAGCTATCGATTGAGTTGAATTGGAAAGTAGTACTAATAAAAATTCACATAAATAGTAGCGGTATATCACGTCATTCAAAATAAGTAATTAAAAATATATTATTTGAAAACTCTTTCTTTTATTCGTGCATTAATTACATCCTGCCAATTGTTTTATCATTAAACTAGCGACTCACCCTCGCTTCGCTCGGGTCTGTCCCTAGGTTGATTCCTCATACAAAATTTCATCCCCATTTTCACCCCCTTAAGGGATGATTTCGGGGATAAAAAGTATCCTATATTCTTTCCAGGGTCTTAAACTATCTTCTTACCAAATTTCATCTAAATCGGTTCAGTAGATCCAGAGATTACCCCCATTGATTACAGTTTGTGATGTTGTACATCACAAACTCACAATATCACAAACTCACAAACTTTACCTCTTTATAATACTAGTATAGATTAGCAACTTGTTTTAGAAGGTCAACAACTTTTTAGGTCTACGGTTGATAAAGTCGTGAGTTTTGATAAAAGCGAATATAGTAAAAACTTTGAATATTTTTTTTTGATAATTGGTAGATATTCAAAGTGTTTAGAACATATGAATTTATTTTAAATAAACAATTAATTTTAAGGATACACAGACACTTATATAATTGAAATAATTTTGATTCCAAAATTATTCCATATGTATTGGATTTAGCTCAATTTAGCTTTATTAATACCAAGTTTCAAGTAATTCTGATCATAAATATTTTTTTGGGTTGTATTATAACGAGTTTTCCCGTGGGAATGAGATAATCTCCCGCGGTAAGTAGTCTGTCACTCTCCAGCCCTCCAATTATCTACAGAAAAAATTACGCCAATCCGTCACTCTGTTTCGACGTGAAAGAAGGACAAACAAACAAACTTTCACATTTATAATATCAATAGTAAATAATATGGATATAGAAGTATGGATGTCACATATTCGCTAAAATATAACATTCTGCTTATCATATCTGTGCTCAACTGTCACGCTTCGGGGCCATTAATAATAAAAAATTGAAATGAATTGAAAAAAGCACTTTAACTTTACAATCTATTGAAACACGATAAACATTGAAACATAAAAATCGGTTCACAATTGGTGAAAATATCATTTAAAATAGACTAAAATACCTTCTTGCTACTTGCCTGAATACCTGCTATTTTTAAGTCTTACGAGTATAATACTTTTGGGTAAAGCACGTAGCGTATTTGAAAGCATACTTTGAAATATTTATTTGTATACCGTAATTTTACTATCAGCAAGAGCAGAAAGCATTGCGATACCCTTCGCAACTCCCAGTTGACGTAAGGACGGGTAAAATTGGCATCGCTGATACAAGATATCGGTGTGTCTATTTCTGCAGACAGACGAGCTAAAAGGCGCCCTAGATGTTGCTTTTAGGTCACCCAACTCGCCTGTCTTGCACCTTTTGATTTATAAACTTTCTACTTACACTAATGTGTTTAAGAGTGGCACTTTATAAGAATTTATTTATACGTTGGTACATAATATAATAATAGATATTTAAAAAAATATTGATAATAATTTGGGCTTTTTAAATATCATCGATGATTAGATTAAAAAAAAGGTGCCCCTAAAACACATATCTGGTAGATTTCAACAAATTCTATAATTAAATTAATACATATTTTTTTCCAAGGCATTGAACGGTGTTCAAGTTTTAGTTGACGCATTGACCAAAATGAGGTAAGTAGCGGAGATCTTAGAGGGCTTGTCAGTTTGGTCGATACTAGAGTGTTGTACGTGTACCATATAAGTATTGTAAAGTTACTTCTGGCACGCGATCCGTCCTGAGAAATACAGGCTTGCAGAAGTGTAATGCTTTCGGGCGAGAGTCGCCATTTAACACGACTGATTCGACGCTGTAGGGAAGATCTGCAATGCCATTTAATCTTGTCTATACTAATATAATAAAGAGGAAAAGTTTGTGAATTGTGAGTTTGTGACGTTGTAGGAGGTAATCTCTGGATCTACTGAATTGATTTAGATGAAATTTGGTAAGAAGATAGTTTGAGACCCTGGAAAAGACATAGGATACTTTTTATCCCGAAAATCATCCCTTGAGGGGGTGAAAATGGGGATGAAAGTTTGTATTGGGAAGCAAGCTAGGGACGAACCCTAATATGTATAGAGGTATACGAGACAAAATAATAAATTCATATTTTTTTCTACGCATTTAAATATTATTATCCCTAGGTGCTATTTATTGTATCTAATTATTAAATATAATAAAAACTAGTGGTGGGCTTGTTCGGGTTGTATTTCCTTTACACAACAACAGAGTAACTATAAAATGATTTTTAGATAGTGTCTCATCATCTCCCTGTCTATTTCCCAAATTACATGGGTTGCGCAGTAAGTCCATAGTGCTAATTGATTTTGGCAAAAGTTTTCCAACCGGCCGCCTGCCTGACGTCAACCCTCTCTGGGAATGCTGTTGTTCGCCAGCCATCAAGCAAGGGACGCAAGGTGCGATGTCCTTAGATCCTTTAGTCACCTCTTACGACACCTACAGGAGGTGATGGAGTAGCCCTCCTCTAAGTCGAGCGCTACACGCTACATAGAGAGCGTCTACGACCCGAAAGTGCTATAAGTCAATTTTATTTCCGGTACATCAAGCGGTGATCGCATAATGAGTAAGGATGGATAGATACATTAGATCTTAAGTTTTTCGTATTAGTAATAATTTTAAACTTAATTTCTAACGAATTTTAACTTTAAGTGAGAATATTCACATATGAATTATTTTTTTAATTCATTTTGTAATTGTGCGAGTTGAACGACTCTTGCCTGTTGTATCAAACGTGGCAGTGTAGAATAGCAGTCCATTTAATTCAATTTCTTTCCTTTCACGAGCGTCTCATTATTCACATTTATTCATTCATTACGACAACGTAATTCAAAACACTGTGAAACGAGATGTGCGCTTTTGTTCAACTTTTTATAGAATAAAGAGAGATTTGAAATAATTTTCTATGTTCGCTGTTTGTTAGTTTTTTACTGGCAACGCGTGCACTGTATTGCTTTAAAAGTATGTTTTGTAGCCTTTATGAGGATAAAGGACCTCTGTTGTACAATTTACGTATTTATTTAGCGTCGACTCGACGCGTTGCAATTTTCTTTTTTTGTAATGTGTAAAAATATTCTCATAGAAGTTAAACAATTTAAGTTAATATTGATCTAAATATGTATTATTATCAGCGTTTGGTGAAGTCTTCACCAAACTTTCACCTTCACCGTAAAAGTTAAGTTTTAACATTCAGTATACCTATCTCATCTTATAATGTATTTCTTAGAACTAATATTTGATAAATATTAGTTCTAAGAAAACTCTTATACCAGATTGGAAATATTGAATAGCGTTTTCACTTTTTAATCAAACGGCGGACACGGGAGGAGAACCTAATAAATATATTTCTAAGAAATAGGTAAATACATACATTCAATTCTTTACATACATATGTATCTACTACCTACGAAATATTTTATTTTACTGTTTGGAGAAAATCTGAATACATAAAAACAGCAATCTGTAGAAAGGTCAAGTCTTAAAAATGTTATTGCTTACGTACATGACAGTATTTCCATATTCATAATCTTAGGTTAAGATATAGGAACTAGGTTTTTTTTTCATCTATACTAATATTATAAAGAGGTAAAGTTTGTGAGATTGTGAGTTTCTGACGTTGTATGGGGTAATCTCTGGATTTACTAAAGTAATTTAGATGAAATTTGGTAAATATATAGTTTGAGACCCTGGGAAGAACATAGGATACTTTTTATCCCGGAAATCATCCCTTAAGGGGGTGAAAATGGGGATGAAAGTTTGTATGGGGAATCAAGCTAGGGACGAACCCAAGCGAAGCAAGTTAGTATTCAAGCATTGTATTTATTAACACTATATTACCTTAAGTTAAAATGAAAATTTAATTACAGAAGCCAAAACAGTCATATTATGCCGATCATAATATCTAAAGCAGTAAAAACTAACTAAAATTAATATTTCAAGAGTACCTTGTAAGATCTTTTGTTTTTAGCAAGTAACTGAGGATCATGCAGTATGCAGCGCGCGTCACCGAAGTTTCGCGACTATGAAGTGCTCTACCCAATGCAATATTGAGCGCATTTATCCGGGTCAAGCTATACAACATTTTCATCCACTTTAATCCTGGTTATTTTAAAATTATATAACAAGCAGCGCTTAAATTAAAAATTAAAAATTAAAATTTCAAATTAAATTAAAAATTCGGTGCAGTATTGTGAGATTTTCCAATTTTTGAGAGTTATAAATATATGTAGATAGGGTGTCTATATAATAAATGCCAAGTCATAATGCGAGGAAATTATAGAATTTCGCATACAAATTTGAGATTGAACGGCGATCGGAATTAAATTACGCGAACGTGAACGCGTTGATGGTCACAAAATTCAACGAAATGTGTGAAATTTGAGTCCAATCGATGCAAATTTTAATGATGTGGACGGTGCATTAAAGATTAAGTCGCATCAGTGGCTGAAGTAATTAACGGACAAACAGATCTATTGTTATGTATAATACAGTAGTGCAGTTATAAACTGACGTGGTATAGTTTCATAGGTCGGAGAGTGACTTATGAGTGGTTATGGTACGACACATGGGGTTGTCTCAAGGGAACTAGCACATGTCACGAATAATAATAATAAATAACATGGACAGCAAAAATATAACGACTTTTTGTATTTTTACTCGATAAAATGTTTTACTTTTTTTTGTTTAAGATAGTACCTACCTAACAAGAAAATTATTTTCGTATAAGAGCTGAAAAGTTCACTTTTAACAGACTACCATTTCAAATGTTAAAAGAAAAAACAAATACTCATCTACACATATAATAAAATTGTAACTAAGTCGAATCTGTACATTAAATATTTTTTGGAAAATCTTATTGAAATAGACATTATTATAGCTACAGAGTCAGAATCTATAGTTTTTAGAATTTTTGTCTGTCTGTCTGTCTGTTACCGCATCACGAGAAAACCACTGGACGGATTTTGATGAAATTTGGTATGATGATAGCTGGCTATCCGGGTCAACATATAGTATACTTTTTACCACGGGAAAATATCTCATTTCTGAGAAAAAACAACAAAAACTGCATTATAAGAGTATACTGATATGTAAAACCTAAGAATTTGGTTTTTGGTCATCTGAAAGCGGGCGGAGCCGCGGGCAATGCTAGTAAATTGATAAAAAATGTTTGCAAATTCTCATATGCTTTAAACTTTAAACAGTAAAAGAAACAGTTTTTAAAATTACATACAAAGTAAACAATGTTTGTACAAAAGGTATTACTAATGTAATTTCTTAGCAAGAAATTCCTTTAGAAGATTTAGAGGTAAGCCCGGTACGTTTTAGTACTGAAAGTCGGAAGGTGGCTGCGTATAGTGGCAATTTCTGTGTGCGTGATCATTCTAAAGTGCTCTATTACATAGTAGCTCCGGCTTTACGAGCGAAGATTATTGTTACACTATATTATGTATATGAGTAGCTAGCGACAGTTATCTTCGTTTTGTTTGGGTTCGTCACTAGTTCCTTAATAAAAGCCTATGTGTTTTTAAGGTAGTCTAATGAATTATTATTAATATTAAATCCGATTACTAATATACATATATACTTATTGTATCTTTTTTAAAATATAAAATTTGACATCATTGATTACCATGAAATAAGTATATTACACCCACTTAACGAGGCGGGATAAAAAGTATTTCTTATAAATAACAAATATGGTCGACGATGTTAAGTTAATCCAAGAAGATCAATAGAATTAAAGATTGGTGCGACATCAATAGAATGACTCTTACCGTTAATAAAGGTTTTCATTTAAAATACACAAGGAAGAAAATCCGCTTGTATTAGACTACTTATTTGATAATGCGATATTGCAAGAGCAAGAGTTACCAGAAATCGAGTATTTAGAAGTTACTATTGACAGACAGTAAAAACATTAAAAAAAAATATATCATATATGTATAACAATATTGTTAAAAAGCTGCACCGTTTCTCAGTTTTATTAAATGTACGTAATACTAGAGGGCTTTCTCGCAAATTATCTTGTACAATGTCTTTGTAAGGAGCTGTCTCGAGTTTGCTAGTGTATTTTGGAATCCTTACTATAACGTGCACTCGCAACGCATCGAAAGCATACAACACGCTTTCACTAGGCATCTCGCATTCTACGCCACTGGCATCTCCTACAGACAGCTAAAATTAAATAAATAATATTGCTATATTTAATTATAATACTTTTTTTTAAATGCTGAGAGATAAAAATCAACAAATATTGTAAGATACTTTGGTGCCAGTTTCGAATTTTTGAAATCATTTTTGTAAAATAGCCTTTGGGACGTCTATAACTTTAGTCTCTCCCGTGACCATGGATGCTGTAAAGCATTCGAAACGTCGGGAACCAAAATCAAAAAAAAAAACCGCGAAATAATCCGAAAAGTTTTATTTAAAATGATATTCTTTCGTCGTAGGTGACTAATCGACGTGCGTTTTTTACATAAAATAGTAATAACATATTAAAATATGTATGGTATATACATAATATTGATAGTGTATTTAATAAATACGAGTAAGTCTAAGATTAATCATGTTAGTTTTATATTTATTGAGATTAGGTTAATAAACAAGACTTCTAATGAAAAGTTTATTTATATTCACACTTGCACAGTAAGTAGACGCTAGACGCTTGCTTTACAAAACCGGAAGAAGGAACTAAAGTAGTGACGCCATCAGGTGTTACAATATAAAAATAAACAGGCAAACACTTATTTCATACAGCCAACTAATAAAATAAAATTTAATCCAATACTCCCACTAAATTTTATACAAAAGAAAACATTTATATTTGCCTGTTTAAAAAAAACTTTTATAATAATAAACAACTTACTTATTTGACAATATTTCATCTCTTAAACAAACAAATTTAATAGTAGGTAGAGCCTTTGTTAAAATATCTGCGAGTTGATGTGAACTTTGTACATACTTAATAATAATTAATTTTTCTTTGACCTTTTCTCTAATGAAATTAAATTTAACATCAATGTGTTTTGTCTTTTTATGATAAACAGGATTATTTATTAATTTGATAGCACTCTGGTTATCAATACACAGAGTTGTGCAATTTTGACTTATATCAATTTCTTTGAAAAACTGTCTTAACCATAATAGATTTTTGGCGGCTTCACACCCAGCCATAAATTCAGCTTCAGTTGTTGATAAGGCAATACAAGGTTGTTTTTGACTAGACCAAGATATAGGCCCACCATTTAACATAAAAATATAACCAGTAGTTGATTTTCTTGTATCTAAGTCCCCAGCAAAATCTGAATCTGAATATCCAATTAAGTTTTCATGACCTTGATACTTTATACATAAATCTTTAGTTTTAATAAGATACCTAATTATTCTCTTAACTTGATTTACATGATGTACACTTGGATTATTAATATATCTACTTAACATATTTACACCATATGAAATATCTGGCCTAGTTGCTGTAGATAAAAACAATAATGACCCTACGGCTTCCCTGTAAGGAAAATTAATCTGACCATTATCAATATTTTTTGTTAACTGAATATTTACATCAACCGGTGTATTACAAGGGTGTGCAGTACTCATATTAAATTTATTTATTAACTGTTCAATATTGTTTTTGATTGATACAAACACAATCATTACTTTTTACAATTTCTAAACCAACAAAACGATTTAAAATTAACTCTTTGATATTAAATCCTTCCTTTAAGTAACTTACAATTTGATTTAATATTGCATTTGATTTAGACATAATTAAAGCATCATCTACATATAAAATTAACAAAGCTTTAATACCATTAAAGTTACCTACAAACACACAATTGTCTGCTTGTGACTGAACAAAACCAAACTTCAATAAAAAATTTGTAAATTTATGATTCCAGCATCGGGATGCTTGTTTTAAGCCATACAGGGATTTGTTTAATTTACATATTTTATTTTCTGGTGCTTTCACACCATCTGGAATTTCCATAAAAATATCCTCTTCTAACTCTCCATACAAGAAGGCAGTCTTAACATCTAATTGTTTTATATTCCAATTATATTCAGCAGAAATAGATAATAATATTCTTATTGACTCATATCTTGTAGTAGGTGAAAAAATTTCATTGTAATCTATCCCTTCTATTTGTGTGAAACCACGGGCACAAAGTCGAGCTTTATACCTTTCTACTTGACCATCTTGGTTTCTTTTTATATTAAAAACCCATTTTGATGATATAGTTCTCTGATTTTGATTATCTACAAAACTCCAGGTATTATTCGAACGATGAGCTTCTAATTCTTCATTTATGGCTTCTAGCCATAATTTACATTCTTTACTATTAATTGCTTCGTTATAAGTTGTAGGTACATCCAACTCTATTAAATTTGCCTCATAAAAATAATTATTTCTTCTTGGTCGCAAAGTTACATTTGATCTATCTATGTTAGCGAGATCAATTTCTTGTGATGGTTCATAAGTCTCATCACTGTCATCATAGGTAGTATGTGTGCTGTCATCACTTCCACAATTCTGTTCACTTGTATTATTCTCAGTGTTGTCTATCAGAACTTCAGCATTTTGTTCATCATCATCATCACATATAAAAATTTGAGCTTTATTCTGTTTTAATTCTGGACTTTTGTGTTCATTGAAAATGACATTTCTTGATATTGTAATTCTTTTGGTGGTTAAATCATACATTTTATAGTTTGTGTTATCATACCCAACTAACATCATCTTTTGACTTTTACAATCAAGCTTCTTTCTCAGCTGATCTGGCACATGAACATACCCTTCACATCCAAATACTCTGACATGATCTAAACTAGGTTTTACACCACTCCACAACTCTATAGGTGTAATATTTGGTGTCTGACTCGAGGATGTGCGATTCAATATATAAACAGCATAATTAACAGCTTCTGCCCATAGATTGAGTGGTACATTACGAGCATAAAGCATGGATCGAGCACTTTCCATTATTGTTCTAAGTTCTCTTTCTGCCCGGCCATTCTGTTCAGGCGTGTAAGGGGCAGTGAGCTCATGAGAAATACCCTCACTGTCAAGATATTCTTTAAAGTCTTTGCTTAAGTATTCTCTACCATTATCAGAGTGTAATATGCGTATACTATGTGAGAATTTGTTTTTAATCATTAAATTATATTTTTTAAAACAGTTTAACACATCACATTTATTCTTTATAAAGTACACATACCTAAAACTTGTAGCAGCATCTTTAAAGATAACAAAATATTTCATACCTTGAACGGAAGGCACACTGAGTGGTCCACAAACATCACTGTATACAACATCACCTGGTTGCTGTGGTCCCCGGTTTGATTTCTGGAATGGTTGACGAGCATGCTTGCCATAAGCACAACCCTCACATACAAATTTGTCACAGTCTGATAAGTCCACACCAGTAATCACATTGTTTTTGCACATTTTCTGTATTTCTTTAACATTCAAATGTCCCAAACGTTCATGCCATGTTTTAAGGTCTAATTTTTGCACTACATTACACACTGGATTTTCAATTGTTTTAATTTTTAACTCATATAAATTGTTGTTTTGTAAAGATGCACATAGCACTATTTTATTGTCCTTGTAAATCAAAGCATCAGTATGTTTTTTTACAATATTATATCCTTGTCTTGTCACTACTCCTTCGGAGAATAGGTTTCTTCTCAATTTAGGTACATAAAGAACATTCTTCAAGATACTTGTCTCCCACTGTCCATTGACACACTTGTCTATCAAAATATTTCCTTGGCCAATCACTTCTAAAGCTTCTTGGTTTCCTAGTTTCAGTGGAGATCCTGTATACTCATACAATTCAACAAAGTTTTCACGTTTATAAGACATGTGAGCTGAGGCACCGCTGTCTAATATCCATCGTAAACCTTCATCATTATTTTTCAAATCTGTATTTGCTACATTGAAAGCTAACATATTCCTTTCGCTTTGTTGCTTATGGTTTTGTTTAGGGGCTTGACAATCTCTTGCATAATGACCACGTTTCCCACAGTTGTAACATATGAAGCGATGTGACTTTTCATTTAATTCATTGTGTGTTTTTATTAATGGAATGTTTCTCTTCTTTGTACTTTGTTTTGCCACTAATAAAGCAGTCTCATTCTCTTCTTCTACATTCAAGCTGGCCTCCTCATCTAACAAGCGAGCTGTTAGATTAACTATAGTTTGATTCTGAGTATCGAGTGACATCCAAGCCTGGCGTAGAGATCTGTACTTGGGAGGTAGTGTACTCAATATTTTAGTTATGATCGCAGTATCACTAATAACCTCTCCACTTTCTTTAAGTTGTTTAGCCAAACTTTCTACTTTAGCTATATGCTGAGCAATGCTATCTGCCGGTGACATTTTGTATTGATAAAAACGCTCATGTATCATCATTTTAGTCATCTCGGATTTTTGTTCATATATAGACTCAAGTTTGGTCATCACCTCAAGCGCTGATTCGCAATTTTCGATGAGTGCTATTTGATTTAAATCCATAGCCGATGTTAATATAAACATTGCCATCCCATCATCTTTGTTCCATTGAGTCGCATTTCCTTCTGGTTTTAGCGTGTAGATATCTAACCCTTTGGCACGGAGGGCACATTTTATTTGAAATTTCCACTGTTTAAAATTAGTTCCATCGAATTTTTCTAGGTTCATTGTCTTTCCAAACTCCATTTTAGGTTATATGCAGCACGCGGTTTTACTGTCAAATCACACTTAGTACTTTACTGTTTTCTCTGCTCTTTGTTTATCACCAATTGTTCACTTACGTGGACCTGGGCCCATAACCTATTGAGATTAGGTTAATAAACAAGACTTCTAATGAAAAGTTTATTTATATTCACACTTGCACAGTAAGTAGACGCTAGACGCTTGCTTTACAAAACCGGAAGAAGGAACTAAAGTAGTGACGCCATCAGGTGTTACAATATAAAAATAAACAGGCAAACACTTATTTCATACAGCCAACTAATAAAATAAAATTTAATCCAATAATATTTAACTAGATTTCTCAGAGATATTTTTCTGCAGTAAAAAGTATCCTATATGTTGACCCGGATAACCAGCTATCATCATCATGCCAAATTTCATCAAAATATGTCCAGTGGTTTTCTCCTGATATTTTCCCAGACAGACTGTATCGATTATAATGACTATTTCAATAAGATTTTTCCAAAAATATTTAATGTACAGATTCGACTCGGTTAGAATTTCATTATATGTATAGATAAAATACCCTTCAATGAAGAAAAAAGATATTTAGAGTAAATAAAAATTGTACACAAAAGAACTTTTAAGAAAAAATCAACAAAAATATAGTATATGTAGTTATGTACCTATGTACTAAATAGATTTTTTTTTAAAAGATTCAAGAAAGATCCGTATAGATAGACACTGTGCTTAATACTGAAATTATGACAGACAAGACAGCAAATAATAACAAAACTGTACGTGCCCCGCTCGAAAGAATATAATATGTAGGCTAGCTCTCTAAATAATTCAGAGCCATCGATCAGACGTCTTCACCATCATTGGCAGGTATGTAGTTCCTACAAGCCTTTAATCGATAATGTGAATTCTTTTATAAGACGTTGTCAGAATTTGTGTTTACTGAATTTCTTTACGAATATATTAAGTAATTGACTCAATAATAAATAGTAATTATTATTTAATTTAATTCAATATTTATTATTTCATTCAATTATATTATTATTCAATTCAATAATAGTAATTGATTAATTGCCTGAATATTAACTCTACCTGTCACTCATGTGTATTCTAAACCTAAATAAACCATAAAATCAGTAACACCATTGCTTGACGTCTGTGGTTTGATCAGGTCAGTCAGATTACTCAGAGAATCAATCATTTAATGAATTATTATTATGTTAAGTCTTTGTATGTATGTATTCAGCCCTATTTAAAGCCCCACTGCTGGGCACGGGCCTCCCTGCAATACAAGGGGGATCAGGTCGTAGTCCACCACGCTGGCCTAGTGCAGGTTGGCGGACTTCACATGTTTTTCGAAAACTGACTAGGTTCACTCAGACATGCAGGTTTCTTCACGATCTTCTCCTTCATCGTAAGACTAGTGGTAATCATGTTGGAAATGATTCGCACATGAAAATGTCAGAGATGCTAGACCCGGGACTTGAACCCGCTTCACTCGATTTCCCAACCGAGCGTGTTACCACTGGGCTACCACTGCCGTCTATGTAAGTCTGTGTACGTGTATGTAATAACTATAAATATGTGGAAAAGCCACGGTGCAAGAGATAGCATTGCGAACATTTATTCAACATACAAATATTTCAATAGCAACAGTATTGTTTGATTTAATATCTTAGATACACGTGTAAGTTGAAAGTATAATATTAAAAGGCCAAGAGACAGTAGAGAGTACAGACAAAAAAATATTCACCTCAGAAAATATTTATATCAAACCAATATTTACTTCCGAATATTGTTCCGCTTGCGAACTGAAATAATTAAAATAATTGAAATACGAGATCTTTCATTATTGAATTATAGTTTTTTTCCTGAACTATTTTAAAAAGAAACATATTTAATATTTATTATTATCAACATTTTTTTAAATAAATACCCAACATTTTTTTATACATATTTGACTTTTAACAAGTTGATTCAGACAATGAAATATAAGAAGCTTAATTTACCACGTCATAAGAAAGTTCCCTATTCTGACCACCTGCTTATTTTAAAAATTTTAATTTGCATTCTGTGCAGTCTTCACGATTAAAAAATATCAATTTCTTCTCATAATTAATCTTGAGAAAACTCTTTCTTAAAATTTTAATATATTTTATATGGAAAGATTCGCTTCCTATTGAGTCCGATTCTACATTTTCATGCAGGCATTCGGCCTCACACGCCACTCGCCTGGCGCAGCAGATGAATGGACCACAATACGCGGAGATTGAAATATCTGTATCGATAGGCCATTGTTACTACGATTCTCAATATAAAGCTGTGGTCAATATACGTCTTTCTCTACGATTGGTTTCTTAAACTTTACAGAGGCAACTTTTGTTCAAAAGCAAATAATACCTACAAGATTTATACTATAGTCTATCAAATCTAAGAAATACATTAAACCGTTTCGCATTTTTCATTACGCAATAAACTAACGTGTATACATGATTTCAAATAATAAATCTTAAAATGTCAAAAAAATATTAAGTAATTTATATAAATGACTTAATTTTTTTTTGTCATTTTAAGATTCTTATCACCTATATAGAATCCATTGAAATTAATTTGGTTTGGTATTTTTATAGGTTTCAAAAAAATTATGAGAGAAAATTTTTTGCGATGCGCGCGCACCGACAGCCAAAAAGCGACATGATGAAGTTAGCTGAAAGTGACATGATGAATAGCCACATTTTTAAATTAAAATAAAATTTTATAAAATTAAACATAGCAATACTAAACAGAAATCTTATAGCTTCCAAAGTGTATTTCTTAGGTTCGATGGATTTATATTTTTTTATTACAATGGATGTTTTAAGCGACAATGGTTGATATTGTATATATTTTAAATAAAATCTGTTTAAAGTAAAAATATCTAAAATTGCAATTTTATCTCTAATTTATATGGCAACCTGTATGAATGGCGATTAATAACAAATAAATTAATTGAATTGAATTCACTCATTCACTTTGTGCAACTTAACTTGTAAAAACTGTCATTTGCCAGTCAATTAACAGAAATCTTTCCAAAATCATTTAAATACCTATAAAGAGCACAAAAGTTTTATTTTCAATAACAAATAAGGTGATATATTGACATTTTGTTAATTTATTTCTTAAAAAAGATAAAGTTGTGCAACAAAGCTAGCAGTTACAAAAATGATTGGGACATCAAACGGAAGGCTGCATTTGACAGAAGTCGACATGAGAAGAGCGGTTTTTACACACAGACAGAATATCATGTGTTAACGATGGTTTTTTTATTATTTCATTTTATATTCAATTAATAGAGTAATTTTATATATTCATGAAAAAAAAGTATGAAGTAACACAATTTTACATAACATTTGAATCAAAGTACGGATCAATTCTTCATTTAATCCATCCAAAAATTTAACCTGCTGAAGGACATGAGTGACATGATTTTCTACTAAACTACAAAAACACGAAGGACAATTTTAGCAGCATTTATTTCTACATAGAAAAATGAACAAAAAACTCAATTTAGGGGAAAGAAAATGTCAAAATATAATGTCACTCGTCAAATAAATGAGTTCGGAGTCCTCACAATAGCGCACAAAAAGTGACTGTCTTGAGAAATAGTCCTTTATTACAGGAGGAAAATTTAAAATTCTTCTCGTTGTATACTCGTTAATCGTTATATATGTATGTAGGTGCAATAATTAACAAAAAAAATTACTGGAAACTGACGTGGCACAATTGTGTATGTATCTCGTACATATATAGGACAACTAGCATTGCCCGCGGCTTCGCCCGCGTTCAGATGACCAAAGCCCAAATTCTTAGATTTTACATATTAATATACTCTTACATTGCAGTTTTTGTATTTTTCTTAGAAATGAGACATTTTCCCGCGGTAAAAAGTATGCTATATGTTGACCCGGATAACCAGCTATCACCATATCAAATTTCATCGAAAATCCCTCTAGTGGTTTTTCTGTGATGCGGTAACAGACAGACAGACAGACAGACAAAAACTCTAAATACTATAGATTCGTCCTCTCCACGATAATAATGTTTATTTCAATAAGATTTTCCAAAAAATATTTAATATACAGATTTGGCTTAGTTACAATTTTATTATATGTATAGAATTCGTAGCACAGATTGAATATTAAATTTATTTAACTAGTATTTTTTATTTATTATTTATATTACATTAATTCATATTAAATTTATTTCATTAATATTTAATTAGATTGAAATAGAAAAGAAAATATATTTGAATATCCTTGTACTAAAATAATACTGTACAGCGCGGCGGGGCAATGATAATAATTAATACAAAACAAATAGTGACTTGGGTTGTATTAGATCTATGTCCCAAAGCTGAATGATACGAGACATTAGATTTGATAGACTGTCCGACTGGTTAATAAATACATGGTCCGTTGAGTACCGCTTTCGAAGACAATTTTCCTATGCTAAAGAAAAGAAATCTATTAACAATTTTCCTATTCTGGTTTAACTCGAAAAGAAAACGCTTGAAGATTAAGAAGTACGGATGTTTGATTTTAAAAGTGCAATTATGAGGAAAAAATATGGATTTTTATGCATGTTCCTAGAATTACATGCTTTAGCACATAATAAACGTAGTTATTTTTATTTTTTTATACTGAATTTTTTTATGTAAGCTAGGAAACATTTTATTTGGGTAGATACATAAAGCAGAAATATAAACTCGATGCAGAGAAGTATCTAATTTGATTTTAAGAAACTTGTCTCTTGTTGAAATAAAGTATAAATTTTTATGATCGCAAGAAGTAAAAAAGGCTTTAGACGAAACACGGAGCATGTACTGTTGATTTATGTATAGCGCTAATAAACTGTACCGTAGGTGTTTCAATTTTTATAGAACTTATTCTATGAGATAGGTAGAGGTGATGCATAAGTATTATCGCCAAAAAAATAGAAATACTCCAACAAAACGTAATTTATTTGATGTAATTACAAACATACGACATCTTTAACCGAATTCAAAATATATTATTTAACTTTTGTTTTAAGATCCTACTACGTTAGCGGACGTCTATGAAATAAGATTTAGATATATGTATATTGTATGTATGTACCAAGCAAAAATACACGGCCGATATCAAGATTTATTGTAAGCGCGATTTGTAACTGTGACCTTCGCCATAGCGACAAAATAGGTACGTTGTATCGATAGGCCGCTACGTCTGACGGTTGTAAATATAGAGTAAAAGTTTATACAGAAGTCACAGACAATTCAACTTGAATTGACTGTGACAGAAGTAGACATACTAAACTTATCCACTACTACTTATACTAACTATAGCGTGTTGGGTACAAGCTATTATCTATGTTAAAATATAAACTATAAGCTTTTTATATGGAACCAATTTTCATGTTAACTTAAATAAGGCGCGTGAAGTCTAGAAGAGCTTTAAATAAATACGTAAAAGCTTCAAATAAATACTAAAAATAACATAAAAAAATGTAACTAGACATAGCATTTACTTGCGCTGTGAGCAGCGCATAGCTAGTATATAGACTTTCTAATAAACACGTGGTTATCGAACGTTTTCTAAAGAACAACTCATATGCACTATATCATAAAAAAAACTTGATTACCAAACAAGTATATTCACACAAGCAAAATAAGCGAAAATTCTCTACAATTTTATTTTTCACTGCACGTCAATATGAAGCTTTTTCTCATCAAAGCGTTGGTCGTATATAAAAATAATTTATGATTTTCAAAATAAACTATAAATTGCACTATAGGGTATAAGATTTATTAAAATTAGATTAGTGTACACGAGAGACATTAGCCTTCACACGGCCTTGGAATACGGTTGAAAATAGCGTGACTATCGGCTATTAAGGAACACGTACGTACCTTGCGGCGTGGGGGACGGCCACGGGCGGAGTGACAACAAACTTCAAAAGCTGGCCGCCAACCACGAGTTAGACCAACACCATCCAAACTATTTGTTCACCATACAATTGCAAATACTTGTTATTTTATCAAAATTATATGCTATATTTACTTAACTATATTAATTACGTAAACACAATATACTCGTATATGATATTTGGAACTTTGCTGTACTTAAAAAAAAACATTTACATATAATATTAGTCTAGATACTCTATATGTCGTATATGCTTATTACTGCGTATTTTTTTTTACCCGGCTACATATGAGTTTAAAATTTTTAAGGACTTACTTTTGTTTAATAATTTTTTTTGTTTTTTAATAGTAAATTATGTTACCATTTCTAAATAAGCCATTCAAAAGAACAAATTTACATAATAAATTTCAAAAATGTCAGTATATTTTAAGCGAGGCAACAAAAACCAAAGAAACCTCTATCTAATTGGATTTATTCAGTTCCACAAACTGTATAACAGACAAATCAAATAGAATATCCGCATAAAAGTTTTCAACGTTAAATGAACGCGAAAGTCTATACCACAGCCAGTCTGAGTTTTTGTACTCACCCATTTTCGAATCATCCATAGCCCAACTTATTCAATTTTGGCACTCCGATCCGGAAATAAAACTTTACAAAAGCTCCCATTTTCAAGGTTACATTTGAATACTAGTTTCAATCAAGGCTTCGAGTATTTTAGCCTCCATTTTTTGAAGTATAAGTTAGTGAATAAATTAATTAAATGTTCAATACCATGTCTTGAACATTTTAAATCTATACTCTATACTAATATTATAAATGCGAAACTTTTGTGAGGATGTATGGATGTTTGTTACTCTTTCAAGCAAAAGCTACTGAATGGATTTTAATGAAACTTTACTTAATATAGCTCATTGATCAGAATAACACGTAGGCTACTTTTTATCCCGGAAAAATGTAAAGTTCCCGTGGGATAGATTTGTTTCTATTTTCCACTAGTTATTAATATAAACTATATCAATTTCATCTTAAATAACATCAATATTATTAGAATTTTTATTTGCAGAAGCTATTTTTAGTTCCCGCCTATCTATTTCTGTGACCGAGTCACTTAACTACTAATATACGTAGATTTGATGGATAGGGGTTGGTATCACATTTGGAATGTTGGCCTTTGGTAGTTAGGGGCGTGGGTGGCGAGTGTCATTCGGGCCCCGGTAGTGAAAGGAGCGGGACGTATTCTCGCCCGTTGAAAGTTTGCCGCGTACGCTTTGTGTTTTGTATTTTGATATTAATGCACGTGATGTTTAAAGTTTTACCGAGTTTTACGTGTATGTGAATGTATGTTCTATGCAGGTACAGATTTTTTGATTATATTATAAAATTTAATTAAAAATCGGTAAAAATAGGTAAATTATTGCTTAAGTACAGCTTATCATTATTATAATGATAAGCTCTACTAAGTAGTCTTGTTATTAAAAACTGTCTGTGAAATATATGCTTTAAAAATTCTTTTTACTATATAAATAGGGAGTAAATTGAGTAAATAAGTGAAAGTTTTTTATACAATTTAAATTTTTTCCAAATCATGACTACAACTCACCATATATTTCTATTAATAGATGGTAAGTTACCAAGTAAACAAGTTGAGTTTTAAAAGCTTTTTGAATGCACTTAAAGTATTAATATGTAAAAGTTTACCACCAAACTGAAAGACAAACAAATATTTTTATATTTATTCGGACCGCAAACTAACCTAGATAACTTGCTTTTTTAATAATTAATACGTGGAAAATTAAGAAAGTATAAATGAATACTTTTTCAATGTAAAAAAAAGTAAGATGAAAAGCAAACACTTTATATTTAGTCTATAATTCTATGACGAATAGTGGCTAGCGCTTATTTTATCCATTAAAACATTCACAAATGAATTCTAAATGTCGTTGAAAATCTTCAGCAAAAGTAAAGTACTTACTATTTTAAAATATTATTTCTTTAGAAAGGAAAATCTTCTTGCTAATAGCTGTATAAAAGCCACAGATGTTTAAAGAGTCTATCTACTTCGCGTTATCTCTTTAAAGAGAGCTTTAAAATGCGAAAGTTTTGCTGAAACGTATTATATATGATTGTATATAACGCCAATTTACAATACGAACAGTGTAGACTGAACTGCAAAAGATATAATGATATGTTCATTTGGTTATATTATATACTTTACACATAAACTTTTGGAGTACATTTAAAAGCATTTATCGGGTAAAGTTATTCGCAGGTTTTTTTACTAACATGTTCATTCTAACAATATTAAAAAAAAACATCTTTAAAATAAAGGTTATATTTAATTTATTACACATGCACATATTTTCTGGATTAAAATCGAAAAAAATATAGCAAAGTCACTTCCTTTTAAACTTCTCAAAAAATATAGATACTGAATACTAAGGATATATTTAATATCCACGTCTTTAATATGAGAGTGGAAAGACTAATTAGCGGATCATTAATAATAGCGATATTGCAAAGTTGCCGCTCCACCGTCGAAGCGTTCGCTAAATGTATTCATGTAGCATTTGAGACCAGTGCGGAATTCAAATGAAGCCATTTAATTAGAATTATTGTTGTTCTTTTAAAACGCCTAGAACTTCTAACTCACTTCTCAGTTTGATCACGCGTCGCTCTACATTGAAATACGTTTATTTCTCATCCTGAAATAAAGCAGACTGAAACTAATTTTCAGAACTTTTATAATAGCAAACTTTTTGAATACACGTGAAAACAATGTGAACGGTTTTCATTGTTATAAAATGACGATTTTTGATTGTCGACAGATGCGCCTCAAGAGTTCGATTTCGAATCCGAGCTGATCCGGCCGAAAACACTGGCTGAAAAGCCGTGGCTGTAAAGCAGTTGGTTGATTAAAAAAAAAAGGAATTTGAAAAAGGAACGCGGTTGATTGTGGCGGCAGTCGCGCAGGCGGCGCCGCACGGTGCGGTTGTGGCTCGCTGGCGCTGCTGGTGTGGCTGGTGGGCGGTGGCGAACGCGGCCGCGCAGCGCAGCCCTCTCGGCTGGGCGATGGGTAGCTCACAACGGATAGCCGCCGTGGCGGCTGTCTCTCATGCGAAACACTACTATAATCACACCCGACCAGATGTCGTACAAACGTCAGAGGCCACTCATTACACTGTCAATATATTCTTTGTAAGGTCAGTCAAGCAGCTGCTATTATATAAAAATCAAAGTTAAAAATAATATACAAATAAAAGTTACTTAGCAATAGTCCATTAAATAGGTAAAGTCCGACCGCACGGTCTGAAGAAAAAATAGTTTCTGTAGAACTTCTATATAGAGATAGTTGTGAAGAGCAGAAAGTTACTAAATAACCAATAATAAAGTTTCGGTTCCACTATAATAGTGGATATCAACAAAGCTTTTCAAGTTGAGAAATATTCATTTGTACATAAACAAGCCACAACTACTTGGTTTTAGCTTATGTCCTTGCACAACGCAAGCCACATATATACATAGTATTTACATATGTAGATAGTAAACAATCATTTATATTTTATTCTTTTATAATTCATCTTCTTCTTCATTCGTATATGTACGATCCTAAACGACATGTTTAATCTTAAATAAAGGCAAAATATTTTAAGGAAGACATGCGACGCTTGTAAAACAACCATAAAGCCACACTTATGCTATAACTCATGTTATGGCAAATGGTTATATCATAAAAATAAAAATTTATGAAACTGAGAAATGTCCTGAACCAGCGAATGTACAGGAATTTTAAAAATTATGCTTCATAAAAGACGCGTTTCACGCTAATATCTTCAATTTTAAAAAAACCATTAAGGACCTATCTATATCAATTTTATATGTAATAAAATATATAAAATACTATTGAGATGCAATAAAATGAAAATTAACTACATCCTCTCCTGAATCTCTACTCTTACTACTGAACAAGTAAAATTATTAAAATATGACATAGTTAAATGAATAATAGTTACATTTGAATTTTCATGATTTTATCATTATTAGCAGAGCACTCACACAAACCAAAACAAAAAAAAACAAACGAATCGATAACTTCCTCCTTTTTGACCAAATATTTGTTTTAAACATATATTATGTATATATTTAGTACTACATACCTATGTATGTAGATTATCTATACTAACATTATAAAGAGGTAAAGTTTGTAAATTGTGAGTTTGAGACCCTGGGAAGGACATAGGATACTTTTTATCCCGGAAATCATCCCTTAAGTGGGTGAAAATGGGGATAAAAGTTTGAATGGGGAATCAACCTAGAGACGAACCCGAGCGAAGCGCGGGTGAGTCACTAGTACTCCTAATTAACTAATAAAAAGTAACATTATAAATGTTATAGTTCGTATGCAATATCACGATGGCTACCACGCAAATAGCCAGAGTAGAGCAAGTTATCAATTAAGCTCGTCAAAAGTTTCTGACAGTAATTCCGACTGAGATTCCTGCAGCCACGAAGTTAGCACTTAGATACTAATACGAGCTTGACTCGACGTTAGGAAACTTGTATACTATAACAATAATATCTGCATATAAGAAAAGCACAAAATGAAAAGGAACTTTCCAAATAATATTATTGCAACATCCTTCGTTTATAATTAGATTTAATATTATACTAGATTCATAGTACAGTAGAAGTGTCTAGATAAATCATTGAAACAGACTAATATCTCGGATATGAAGTGATAAAAGTACCTTGTATAAAGTACTACAGACTTACCCTCGCTAGCTCCAGGAAGTCTCTAGATGCCTGTGTTATTACTATGACCTGCATAATATACTTGTGTAAAAAATATTAAACTATCGCATATATCGTAATAAAAACTATCTAAAGTTGCCATTCAAGCATCAAAACATACATTACAGATTAGACTGCTTTCCCATTTTCTTATTATACAATTATTATATTAAAACAAGTATTTAATTGAAAATTAATATATCAATCGCTTTTATTTTTTACAATTAGAATGTTCAGATAAATGATTTTCGCTCACATCAAAATTAATCTTGAACTTAACGCTTATATGCATGCGGTCAGTAACTAAATAAACTTGCTTAGTTTAACTGAAAGCTCGAATCATTAGAGATTACTCGATCGTAGTTTTAAAGTATTGGAATTGCTTATATAATTTCGATATACCCATTCATTTGAAATAATTCGAAGCTAGATAAATATAGCTTACTAGCAGAACCCACGGCTTCGCTCGAGTAAAACTACAAAAAAACTCTATAAAGGTAGATTTCATACAAACTTCCATCCTCTATTTTACCCCTTTGTGAAATGAATTACGAGAAATGGTAAAACACGTATTTATTTAATTGTATTAAAGAGCATTAATATTTAATACCAAGTTTCAAGTAATTCTGATCATAAATAATTTTTTGAGTTGTATTACGTGTCTTCCCGTGGGAATTATGTAATATCCCGCGGTAAAATGTAGCCTATGTCACTCTCCAGCTTTCGACCTACCTTTACAAAAAAATCACGCCAATCCATCAATCCATTGCGACGTGAAAGAAAGACAAACAAATAAACAAACAAACACACTTTCACATTTATAATATTAAGTATGGAAGTATGGATTTTAAGTTAAATTGCTAACTTTAGCCCGCGGATCCGCTTTAGTACATTAAACGACAATTAAAAATAGCCTTCCCCACTTCACCCATGCACTTTCCACTAATTAAAAGCTTTTAAGCCGTTCTTCATTTACCAATGTTTTTTTCATTCCCGACATAAAAAGTAGCCTATTCCACCCCCCCCCCTCGCCCACAACCTTTATTCGCTTTTAAATGTCGTGTTACAATCGAATTAGTAGGTTTATTAGTTATTTAGGCTTTCGTATCCTATAAATAAAGTAATGAACTCAATGGTATCTATGTCGCAATCCCGGACGCACTTTAATTACATATATTTATTATAAAAACAAAAAAACTGACTGCAAAAAAGCTAACTAAAAAGATGAAAACAAGTTGAGTAAAGAATATAGTATTATGCAGTCGGAGACATACACGTTTCATCATCGCCACTTTTTATTATCTATACATATAATAAAATTGTAACTGAGCCGAATCTATACATGAAATATTTTTTGGAAGGCCGATTCTATAATTATTAGAATTTTGGTGTGTCTGTCTGTCTGTTACCGCATCACGGAAAAACCACCGGATAGATTTTGATGAAATTTGGTATAATGATAGCTGGTTATCCGGGTCAACATATAGGATACTCTTTACTGCGGGAAAATATCTCATCTCTGAGAAGTGAAAACGTAACCAGGGACGAACCCGAGCGGAGCGAGGGTGAGTCGCTAGTACTTAATTGGCTAACATTTCGAATTCAATGCTGATGTGCAAAATGTACTGAACAATACATTCATCAAAATGCACAAATAATAAAAATTGCGTGACATTTAAATCATATTGATAACCTATTGTTGACAGTTATTTAATTTGTTCCAAATTAGTAGCTTAATTTGGTAACAAACCTATACTCGTATATGTTGTAGGTCTGAGCGAGTTACCAATAAATGCTTACCAAAAGTTATTGAACTGCTGAAATTTCTAAGGGAACTCTGCTCTCTCGAAGGTTTTTAACTGCACGTGTAAAGACATTGAATAATCATATTTGCATAGATTATTTACAAGTAGGGCACGAAATATAATTTTCTTGCTTTCTCTTACGAAAAATAATTTATTATTAGTTAGAGTAGTGCTAAAACAATTATATCTTTGATTCCTTGAATTCATAAATTGGTATAACTATTATACGACAAATATGGATAGACACTACAATCTCAACTCTGAATGTCCTATTACTTTATAAATTGAGCTATTTTGTTTGCACATCATAACGTTTCACAAAATGGTGTACTTACCGAACAAAGATAGAAAATCACATAATGACAATCGGTTAGCAATAGATAAATAACAACTAAACTACTTGAAATTATGCCATGTTTCAATAAAAGTATAATATTTCAATAAAAGTAATTCACGTGAATTACGGATGTGAATTGTACCTTAAAATTCTATGTAGGTAATAGGACTATTAGTCAATTATTTGTCAACAGCCTGTCTATTACAATTTTAAATGACGGGCATTGTAAAAGCTATAGTTAGATAGAGGTATGAATGTATAATATAGCTACTTAGTAACACTCTGATGCAAAAGTCTAATTCCGTGGTAACGGCTCAATGCACCGGGTTGAAAAGTTGGCAATCATCATCTCCGTTGCTCCGAAAGACTGACAAACCAACAAGTAATGTGAAAGTCACAATTTATTATATTAGTAAGGATAAATAAAAGAGAAAGCTAGCTCTTAATCTACTTTAGATTCTATCGACAATATATTTTTACATTTTTAAACTTTAATCACTATCTCATTAGGTCTCGTAGATCATGTTTTTTCCCTTACAAAATGCTCAAAAAGATAAACATCTCCGCGGGAGTTCGTAAAAAGGTGAAAAGGTTAAGTTCCTCCATTATTGGCCGCTTAACTCCGCGACCTTTACCAAGATGAATATCAATTGATGGGCTTAAGGACGACTAGAGGCGAATGCTCTTGAAGAAGTTACGAAGAAATTTCGGAAAGAATTTTTGATTTAATAATATGAAAATCGTAGTAGTTGATAAAGTATGGGAATATCCACATGCTTTACGTCGTTTGCGCTATATATAAAAACAACACTATTTTTTTTTTTACATCTTAGGAAAAACCTTCACCCATCCGGAAGTCCAATAAATGTACTGATTAAATAGGCAAAGAAAAAATATCATTATTGTCAAATTTAATTCTAGTTCATAAATGGAATTCAATATTTAAAGAATCAAATCAAATACTGATATGCTCATATTATATTCACTTGGCGAGCACTACAACTTAATACACAAATAGCTTAAAATATATACATACTAAAAGTACGATGAATGGCAGGGTCCACGCGTAGTTCACAGTTTGTGCGGCGAACCGAAAAAGGGCGATTAAGTCTGTGATAAAACGCGGGGCCTGTGAGGAAAACTCTATTAATAAGGGGTTTTAAAAATTAGAATGAAATAAAATATAGCGTGCAGCTAGGACTAACTGCACCGTCATTTTGCTTTGTGAAGTTTATATATACATATATAAATATATACATATATAGGCATATTATATATTTATACACAAAAGTAAATATTAACAGAAACAAATAGAGTACTAAATGATAAAGTTCAACTTAAATAATAACTTTATAATCAAAACGTAAAATCGTCTTAAAAATACGTAAGTAAAATATGTTATTTTATGAGAATATTATTGCCACCGTTTGGTGTGGACTTTTGTATAAAATTTATATGGTGAAGGCCATGGGGGTCTTATAGGTTCTTGAAGCATAATCTATTCATTAAAAATGAACATGATGAGTGGTACATAATTGGAGAATATATTACAAGTACAAACATAAACTCGAAAAGTACACCCGAATTGAGCATCTCTTTCTTTATAAAGTGAGTCATAAAAAGGTACACGTCTGATCTCTTAAATCGCTATCAATCGTGATCCTGATAAGCCAGTAGGTATAATAGGGCCGAGATTATGATATTATTTAAAACAAATCCTACCCCAAATTTTAACGCTGTGAATAACTAAAACTCCTTAAAAGAGAATATTTCTGTCACGTCCCGTGTAATCTAGAAAATCTACGTCTTTAAGAGTAATACATATGTATATACCTAGGTATATTCTCAGGCAATTTTACACGGAAGTAAATAAGGAATAAATAAATTACACTTCTAAATAGATTGGTGCAGGGTAGAGAACAACATTTTACACGGCTAATGTCACTATATTTTATCTATACATATAATAAAATTGTAACTAAGCCGAATCTGTACATGAAATATTTTTTAGAAAATCTTATTGAAATAAACATTATTATTGATACAGTGGCCGATTCTATAGTTTTTAGAATTTTGTCTGTCTGTCTGTTACAGCATCACAGAAAAACCACTGGAGGGATTTTGATGAAATTTGGTATGGTGATGATAGCTGGTTATCCGGGTCAACATATAGGATACTTTTTACCGCGATAAAATATCTCATTTCTAAGAAAAAATGCAAAAACTGCAATGTAAGAGTATACTAATATGTAAAACCTAAGAATTTGGTTTTTGGTTATCTGAACGCGAGCGGAGCCGCGGGCAGTGCTAGTTTTAAAATAAATATCTTTAACATTCGACATATCACCCGCGACCATTGTTTTTATTTCATTCGAATGCTTTACTGCAATTTCATTTCTATGCAAAAATAATAGTAACTATTTTTCTAATTTGACGTATATATATATATATTCCATATCAATCTTCTTTATTCCATGTTAACATCAGAAATGTTGTGTGTCAGTGTGTTTTAAAAAATAAAGTACCCATCCCTATTCTAAATATCATAAAAATCGTTTCAACTGTTCTTTTAACGGAAAAAGATAGACGACAAGACCAGGTTATTTTGGAATTATCAATATTATTTATTGGAAGTTCGGTTTTAGAAAACGCATAATACTAGTGTCTCTATAATTATTAATTACATGTTTAGTTTATCTTCTTAACAATACAAGTAAATATTTTATGTCCTTAAATATCTATCGCCATTTTTAAAAACATAGGAATTAAATAAATCAAAGTAAAATATCTTTTTTAAAGTAAACATATATCCTTTAAATAGAAAGCTAAAAACAAGTTAAATAGTTTTGATGTACAAAGACAATACGAATATCCATACATACATACGAGTGTAATCTTACTCAATCTGTCTACATGGCATTTGAATTTAATCGGTTCAGCGATGTTACACGATTATCGGATAAACAAACAGGCACCGTTTGACATTTACGAGTATAAAGTACTATATTCGTGTTCTGTACATCTAATAATGACGAAATGTATTTCAAGGAATATATCATATTATTGATCGATATGTGGCGCAAAATTTTGTTATCTTTTGTCAAAATTGCATACCGGGTGACTTTTTTTTTATATATGTCATGCTTAAAGACCGAAAACGCTCATTGTGCGGATAAAGCGTTGGTCACGAAATTGACATGATTTTTGACCAGAACGAGTTGAACGAGTTTAACTGACATGATTTTTGACCAGAACGAGTTGTGGCAAAAAATGTCATCATGTCTTTGAGTCTAACATACATATTTACATATGCCATAGATGACGAATTCTTTTTAGCCCCATAGGGGTTAAAAACAAAATATCATCTCTTCATCAATGTCATTCTATAAATATGCTCGAAAAAATTTAAGCCAGGGCCAGTCAGCCAGGCCATGACATTTTATATGTATCGGCCGATACATAGGTACATGTCTGTTTATGTTGAGACAATATATCATAGTTCAATAAATAGTTCCAATGCAGGAATTTGAGTATTGGAAGCTTATTTGCATTTTCAGAGCCGGAAAATCGTTGTCCTAGTTGCATATAGCTTCATTTTAAACTCTATAAATGTATTGAAATTAATACCATGAATAAATACGAAGCTTCTTTCGATGCTATTTTATAAAGTACTCGTACTTTTAAAATAGAAGATAAAAATGAATATTCAATATTAGTAAAATCATTTTGTACCTATTTAAAATTGCACTAATTTTTTTCCTTAGTTTAATATCTTACAAAATTTATATCTATGTAATGATGTAGTAATGAAGTCAAATTATATACTTATATAAAAATAATTCTTTATCAGTGCAACACTATGTGGAGTACTGGTGGCGGTGTGCGCTGCGTGTTGGCGACGAACGCCGCCTTCAGACAAACCAGAAGATGTGGCTGAATGTGGCGTGTATACAGTCACTTCTGATGCAAGATTAGGACAGGTAAGTTTTGAAATGATTATATTATTTACCTGAACAAATTGTTGTACAAGCAAAGAATGACATAAAATATAAAAAAATGCCTTTTTTAAAACAGAATCACCCCAAAGTGAAATATATATTAGGCAAAGCTTAAATATTTAATTTGGTGAAGTCCAAAACAGATAGACAAATTTTTCTCTTTTTCAATATATTTTATTCCGTGCGTAATTCGTGTCCTGCTTTCGCTCGCGACGTCGGGCTTTCGACTAGAGTGCTACAAACCCGCTCGTCAATTTCTTATACGTACGGATTAGTCAAAATATTTGCCGGAAAAACTCATAATTAAAGATTGACGATTCAAAAGTGTTTGTTAAAGTTTACTTGCACAAAGTAATAAATATATTTCGATTTGGATTGATTTGATATAACTAAATTAACTTTCCGTTATTGGTATTTTGGTTTGATTTTTCTTTACCGACAAAACTATTCAAATGTATGTAAAAACGCACAATAAAATTTCAACTCACTAAATGAAATATTTAGGTACATATATTATCCAATGTTCTTTTTTAAATGAAATGAAATGGATATACTTACATAAATAGGATCTTTCACCTTTCATATATATACATATATACCTACCTAATAAAATTCTGAGTCGAATTTGTACATTATATATTTTTTGGAAATTTTATTGAAATAGGCATTATTATCGAGGCCGAATCTATAGTTTTTAGAACTTTTGTCTGTCTGGGAACGCATCACGAGAAAATTACTGGACAGATTTTGATGATTTGGTATGATGATAGCTGGTTATCCGGGTCAACATATAGGATACTTTTTACGGCGGGAAAATATCTCATCTCTGAGAAATCTATACTAAACGTTAAAACGTTAAACTAGAGACGAACGCTAGCGGAGCGAGGGGTGAGTCTCCAGAATATTATAAATGTGTAAAATAAATAGTAGGTTTACATCTGTAGTAAAATAAAACACGTATCACAATACTTAACACTAATATTTTCTCCCTGAAAACGCTAAGTAAGACCTTCTTATGTGTATAAATAGTTACAAGTACTCGTAAACACGCAACGTTCAGTTGCGTTCTAAACTAAGTAAAAATAATAAAAGAAAAAGAGTAGAAAAATGAGGTCGTCAATTCACCTGCCTCTAACCCCGCCTAGTTACCTCGAGTAACTTAGTATTTTTTTATAATATAATAATATTCCACGGAAAGACTTGTCAAGCCAGGATAAAAGTAATTAGTCTGTCACATATATATTTTTGGTTTATAAACTACATTTTACAAATTATTCATTAATTATTATCCACAATGACGGACAAATCCAAAAGTCGATTTGTATATATCTATTATTACCTTAAAAAAATTAGTTAATATTAAAAATCATTAATTTATTAGCTTACGAGAACTCTATTGTTTAAAAGAATGTTAAAAATATTAACTGCTAATATAATTTTGTGATAAAATTAAACTATAATAATATCCTCTCGACCAATTTCGGCCACAGCGGCCAATGTAATGTGGACTAGCCATCTGCGCAAGAAATATTAGAGTGCACAAGTGTGCGCGCAGACACAAGTGCACTCTATTCCTGTCACTCTCATACTCCGGTGGGTCGAATACTCGACACGACCGGTGAGAGTTAAGGCCATAGGACCAACGGCTTTACGTGCTCTCCGAGGCACGGGGGTGAAACACCACCGACTTCCCATCTCCGGACTGTTACTGAGGTTTGCTGTACAGAAAGACTCAATAACTAAACTAGGCCCAACCCGGGACTCGAATCCAGGACCTCCGGGTGTGCAGCCGTACATGCTAGCCACTACACCACCAAGGCAGTTAAAAAATTGAAATATATGACTACAATCACAAGATTTTACTATACGTTGTAAGTTTATTAAAATCAAGTTATATATAGTGAAACATTTTTGAAATTACATTTTCTCAATTTTATAATTATTAATACATAAATGAGAAAGTTGTGCTTAAAGTTTAAAAAAATATATTATATGTATAATTTGAACCAGGGGGTTAAATTGTACGGTCAACCGCGAAAATTCATAGCGAAATATGTCATCAACAGTCACGTATTGCAAAACATGAATTGTAAAATTATATGAGTTTATTAAATATGTTTATTTAATAACTATTTATAGCAATTGAAAAATTGACAATTAACATTCATCTTTAAGTTTATCATTATATGAGTAATTCAAACGATATATAATTGATATTCTTCTAAAGGGAATTGCGTTACACTCCGATACTCTATTTAAACTTAGAAATAAAAGCGTTTTTTTTATCCATAGCACAATCATGTATAAAATATATAGATCAGTTCATTTTCACACCTACGTCTGAATGCCAAATAAGCAATCATTTCCTAATTTTGTTTGTTCAAACAGCATCTAATAAGTTACTAGCAAGCTGTTAAGACCAGGCAGTAAAAAAATTCCTACTAGCAAATAAGGTTGAATATCGAATATCCTATCGACCTTATTCTTGCACAGATTTAAGTCTAAAATCTAATTTAATCTATTACGAGAATAATAATTGGTCAAGGTAAATTTTGTTTTAATGGCGGATAATAAACTATATCTTCCTTATGTGAGCATTTATTTTGCATATATGTAACTGTAGTAGTTTTCTAGAAAAATCCAAAAATTTCTAAAATTGATATATTTTTGAAAAAAAAAACTATCGAGAAAATTTCATTCAATTGCGTTTCTGTCTTAATAACGGATAAAAAAAATTGAAAAATCATACATTTAAGTTAACGCATTGATTTATTATCTGGTTTACTTAGAATATATAGGCAAACTAGCATTGCCCGCGGCTCCGCCCGCGTTCAGATGACCAAAAACCAAATTCTTAGGTTTTACAGATTAGTATACTCTTACATTGCAGTTTTTGCGGTTTTTCTCAGAAATGAGACATTCTCTCACAGTAAAAAGTATCCTATATGTTGAATTTCAAATCTCATCGAAATCCCTCTCCAGTGGTTTTTCTGTGATGCGGTAACAGACAGACAGACAGACAAAAAAGTATAGATTCGGCCTCTGTATCGATAATAATGTTTATTTAGATAAGATTTTCCAAAAAATATGTAATGTACAGATTCGGCTTAGTTCCAATTTTATTATATGTATAGATCAGCGTTAAAGCGCAACCCAGTCTTAAGCTGCAGATCGGATAACATAAGCAAAAAACCAAATACGTTTCTAATGTTTTTTACACATTAACTTTTTTGAGGTGTACTTTAAAAACTTATCTCAAATAGCAGTGCTGGTGTGAAGTAACAGAACAAAGAGACCAAATTGTATTTGTAGATGTTTGTTTGTTAACAGCGGAGTTGAATTAAGTAAACGGCGAAAATCTGATTTCATTCGTTAACGAATGGCTATTCTTACAGTGCATCCTTTGTTATTTTATTTATATAACTCTTTGTAAAAATATTTTCATCACCTAAGAAATGAAATAACTTGCCTTTCAACTGAATACGTTATGTTTATTTTCTGCAAATATATTTTAAATTAGATTTTGCCCATGACTTCGCTATAGTAGACATTTTCGTTCCGTCCGCGTACTTGATCCAATATCGAAGTTGATAAACAGATATTGTTTTGCTTGTTGTTTATATTACCCAGCAATATTCCGTAACTAAGTATGACTTCCGTAGTAAAAAATGGAATGTGTACTATAAAAATATACTTAGTGGCTCAAGTTTAGTACGAGCTGGAACGCAGTCAGTGGAGGAGTGGGTTATATTTTTAATAGGGAAATTGATGAGGAGTCTAAATATACCATCACTAAAAACTACAGCTACCGGTTTAGTAGATTCTAACTTAGTAACTAAAGCTGTTACTCTACACTTTATAGGATATAATAAAAAATCATTACTAGCTTGGCCAATATCTTCGGTTTTAAGTTTAACTATATAAAAAGTACAAACGAAGAAATAAATAGTGACAAATATAACCTCAATCTGAATGCTTAGAACTTATAAGATAAAAAATTGATGCATCAACGAGATTAACAGTTATAATCGTTATTTAGGTATACTCTTGTTACAAAACACCTTTAAAATCGGGAAGCGCTATCTGGATGTTATAATATTAAGTGAAGGCAGATGAATTGCATACATACACACATGGCAGTGGTAGCCCAGTGACAACGTGCTCGCTTGGAAAACCGAGTGAAGCGGGTTCAAATCCTGGGTGTCGCACCTCTAATATTTTCATGTGCAAATCATTTCTAACATGATTACCACTTGTCTTACGGTGAAAGAAAACATCGTGAGGAAACCTGCATGTCTGAGAGAACCTAGCAAGTTTTCGAAAGACATGTGAAGTCCGCCAACCCGCACTTGGCCAGCGTGGTGGACTATGGCCTGATATTCCTCGTACTGAAAGGAGGCCCGTGTCCAGCAGTGCGACGTTAAAATGGGCTGAAGACATACAATATATACACATATAAGAACCATATGTATTTATCTACTGCTATTTTTTCTATCTTGCATATCGCCAATCGCTTTACACTCAATATATTCTAATAGAACATAAACATATTTTAATTAGTTTTGTTATATGTAATTGGATAACAAACGTTTTTGTATACGAGTTATGTATAATACGCAACCAGTGAGATAGATTAATAGCGTAAAACGGCAATCGATCAAACCGCGCAAATAGATATAGGCCGATTATATTATCAGTTCGGATGTAAATAATCCATCTATTCACTAAATGCAGACTACCTTTGACCAGCATCTTCTTTCGTGTTTATTTCTATTTACTCCAAAACATTTTTTGTGTCATAGAGCTCCTTTGTAAGCATGAAAGGGTTACACTCGTAGTTGACCTAATCTATACCAATATTATAAAGAGGTCAAGTTTGTGAGTTTGTGAGTTTCTGACGTTGTAGGGGGTAATCTCCGGATCTACTGAACCGATTTAGATGAAATTTGGTAAGAAGATAGTTTGAGACCCTGAGAAGGATATAAGATACTTTTTATCCTCGAAATCACCCCTTAAAGAAGAGAAAATGGGGATGAAAGTTTGTATGGGGAAGCAAGCTAGGGACGAACCCGAGCGAAGAGAGGTTGAGTGGCTTTGTTAGGGATATAATGGTTTCTAACAGAATACTGGCCTAAGTTAACAATACTCGTACTACTGTGATCTGTTCTAAGCCTAAGCCCTAACTATCCATTCCGTATTCTCTACGTTCACCTACCTTTCATATCTCAGGGAGTAACGTAATGCCAGAGCGCATTAATTAAGAATTGTGCATATTACGCATTATCCCTAAAACTTATCGACAGATAGAAAATAAAGCTTGCTTAACAATACTTTCTTAGATTTACGCAAATATTTGTCATTTTAAATAGAACTATCTTTTCGGATTTTTTCGCGGAAAATAAGTATTTTGATTTTTGTTTCCCGACGTGTCGAATGCTCATTTACTTCAATACTGGTCACGGGAGAGACTAAGGTTTTAGACGTCTCAAAGGTCATTATATAGTCGTTACAGACAATGCCCACCCACAAAATTACAAAATGATTGGATAGTTTTAAATTGAGACGTGGAAAAGATAAGAATAAGAAAAAAACCATTAAATCTGTACAACGAATTCAAATAGAACTTTAAAAAAATATATAATATAATATGTTATTCAAAAAGTTTTTAAAAACATTTTACATGATATAGCTGTTTGACACCTACATAATATGTTTAGTTCTTGAAAGCTCTAAAAAGCAATAGCTATATAAAGAAGATAAGAAAATATTTCTTTCTTTACTTTGACCTATGTACCTATACTCGTATACAAAAATCTTTGTAGGTTAAGCGATGACCATAATATAAATATTTATTTTTTTAGACGAAATTTAACACTTTTTTTTATAAAAAAATATTGTTAAGGTTTTCGAGGGATGCTTAAAAGTTATAAAAATATTTATACGTAGCACTCAGTAAATATATTGTCAAAAAAATGCGGAAAATCCAATGCTACCTATAGATAATTTTAACTAGACATTTCATATTCGCAAGAGAAATTCATGTAGACCATGTAATAGGTACGGTGCATACAGTGTCCTCTGCATAAATAATTAAGTTATTTCGTGAATGCGAGCAAGCCTTTGACGCTTAATTATAGACGTACAAAATTGGATAAAAATAGATGTAATTACCAGTCCATCTGATTAATAGCATTAATCGTGTAAATGTCAATAAGTTTTAATAGTGGTAAAAATAACATGCGAATGAGTTTTCGTCTCTGCTAATAGTAGCTAATAAAAAGCTATAATTTTTTTTTACTGTTTATCGAAAAAGTCCTTGTTAAATTTGATAACGAAAGTAAAATATAAAAACAAACATTTTGTACAATATTTTACTAACGTATTTCTGATTTGAACTACATAAAATACATTAATTGTGTTAAGAAATTAATTTTCTTAAGAAATCTTTTCCATTTACAATAAAATAATATTTTAATTCAAAATCCACGGGAGAGACCTTGAGAATGATGTAAGGCATTGGAAACGTCGGGAACTGTAACCGAAAATAAATTCGTAAAAAATCCAAAAAGATAAAGACAAAAATTAATAAGTCTAATATTCGCGTAAATCTAAGAAAGTGTTTAACCTCTTAACAAACTAGGATAATAATAATAATTGCTTCATAAATATACCAATAAACATATAGAAACTGTTCAAGAAAAAATGCAAAATAATACCAACTATAGGAAAAGATAACTTTAGTAAATATAAATAAAGCATTTCCGTGAACAATTATTTCTTATACTAGTTATACAAAAATAGCGCATTTTCAGCCTTCAAAACTAACATAGGACTTTAGTACGTCGTCACTAAAGGTAGCAATCATTGTAAAACTGTTTATTCAGTTACAAAAGTAGCGGGCGGTCAGAATCTCGTTAAAATCTAAACCAACAGCGTTGCTAACATTAATGGCCATTTGAATCGGAATTATTGGCTTGATTTCAAACCGAGTAGATAGGAATCATATCGTAATTGATAAATGAATATGTATAACTGTACTTTTAACTTTCTTCAATAACGCGTCTTTGAGACATTTTCTTCCCTGGTCGAATTTGTTTATATTGCATATCTATACATATAATAAAATTGTAACTAAGCCGAATGTGTACATTAAATATTTTTTGGAAAATTCTATTGCAATAGACATTATTATCGATACAGAGGCCGAATATATAGTTTTTTTTATTTTTGTCTGCTACCGCATCACAGAAGAACTACCGGAGGGATTTTGATGAAATATGGTATGCTGATAACTGGTTATCCGGGTCAACATATAGGGACTTTTTACCGCGGAAAAATATCTCATTTCTAAGAAAAAATACAGAAACTGTAATGTAAGAGTATACTAATATGTAAAATGTAAGAATTTAGTTTTTGGTTATCAGAACGCGGGCGGAGCCGAGGGCAATGCTAGTTTGTCTATTATTATAATAGCACTATTAAGGCTAAATGTATACCTACTCGGCATAATTATCTATTTTCAGATAAAATTAAAGGGATAAACTGTGAATAAAAATAAAATAACAATACACGAAATGTCCTGATCAATATCCCTAATATGTTTATTATTTTACTAGCGACTCACACTCGCTTCGCTCGGGTTCGTCCCTAACTTTATTCCCCATACAAACTTTCATCAACTTTTTCATCCCCTTAAAGGACGATTTCTGGTATAAAAAGTATCCTATGCGCTTCCCAGGGTCTCAAGCTATCTTCTTACCAAATTTCATCTAAAGCGGTTCAGTAGATCCAGAGATTAGCCCCTACAACGTCACAAACTCACAAACTTACCTCTTTATTACATTATAATAATATAGATTATAGTATATATTAGTATATCTTTCGTAGTAGATAAAAGAATAATAGCCAATCTTTAAATGAAACAAGATAATATTTACGTATATTTACCAGTGAAAATAGTTTACAGTAAGGGGAACAGTTTGTCGCAACTTCCGTCGGAGGCGCTGTGGCGGTAACACTGTTAGCGGGTTTCCTGTGCGGAATTATTGTTCCACAGCCGTTTGACGTCATACGGACAGTTACTACGAAATAGGGGCTATTTGAAGATTAGTTACGTTGGTTACAGAAAATTAACATTCAGGGAGCTTTTATGTGGAGCTTGGGTTCATGTAAAATAAAAATATGTCAGAAAAAACATGAGAATGCTTTAATTACAAAAAAGCTACCGGGTTCAAAACACAGAAAATATATTCAACTACAGCCAATTGCAACTGCAACAATATTGTAAAAAATGTTACCATCCGTCTTTTTCTACAGTATGTCAGACTACCAATTACGTGTATATTCTCTTCGAACTGTAGGTTTCGTTAGTTTAATGTATAAAAAAACAGTTATTAATTTATTATACTGGCCACACTGACGACGCAAACGCACAAATTATGATACCTATATAAATCAGTTAAAAATGACGAGAATGCCGAAAAAGATAATAAAATAATACAATGAATAAACAAAGAAAAGAGAGGATTGAGAGGTGAGCTGACATGGGTGGATGCGTAACATGCGCTTAACTGGAGCATAGAAATAATAAATTGTTGAGGATAAGTGTGTTCTAATAAATTGTAACTAAATTTAGTTAAAATATATAAGTTTTAAAACATGATGCCGGTTTTCGTGAGATATTCTGTAGAATATCTGATACATACATACATACTATTTATACCATTTAATCTTCCGTCTTAATAATAGCCCTAAACTAGAAACATTAATTTTAGGTGACTCCAATGATTCACAGCCTCTGGAGACGCGTGACGGAATCGACCCCCAAACAGACATTTCGATTAGATAAACTTCTCGTCAAGTTGATGGCGATTACATTGATTTGTGACGAGTTGCCTGAACTGGATTATTTATTTGTTGCTTTCTCGTTGCGATCTAATTCGTTTTTGTTCTGTTTATGTTTGTAAAAGCTTTGATTAATTTTTTTGACGAAATGTACTGCCCAAAATATATTCAAGCAACTATCGTTTTTACTATGTAATATATTTTAGACTTTGTCTTTAAGATTTAGCATACTTAAAGTAAGAATGTTTGCATATATACTAGTAATAACAAATAAATAAGAAATTTCGAGCTGTTTCTTGTAAAATCCATGTCATACTCTAGATTTTAAGTAGAAAGCTTTGTGTCGTACAAAGGATTTCTAGGTTTCGTTTAGGTGTTAAGTGAGACGTGAGATTTAATTGTTCTGGTTAAAGTGTCACGTAATTTAACCGTTAAGACTTGGTCTTTGGATATAGAGCAAAAGGCGAATACCCTTTGTAGAACCATTGTTTTCGTTGGACTTTTGCTGTTTAACTAACATACAAGTGCTCTAAAGTTATATCGCATAGCGGCAATTGCCTGAAGTAATATGTATTATAATCTTGTACGAGTATATAAATTCTTTAATTTCTTATGTTATATGCCTTAACCCTAAACTATGAAAGCACGTATAAAATACATCCTATGTAATCCTATGACCTAAAGGTTCATTGGTAGAGAACGCTAGTTTTAGTGTTAAGTCAAATTCTGACAAATTATTTCACCTCCACAGGGGATAATTAAAAGAACCATATTAATTAAATGTAGAAACTTCAAAATTCTAGTCTTATTCATCAAATTTAGACTTTGCATTATAAATTTCCCATTAACTATTGTGAAAACTAAATAAGTCTGCTCTTTGATAAATAATAGAGATAAACAACAAACATATACTACAAATATTAATAAACTTAATACGTGCATACCGCTGCAGTAGACATTCAATTGAAACAAGGATGAAAGCTCTAATTAAACGAAAGCTTTTCCGATCAACAAAATCCACATAACTTGTTAGCTAGGCATTCTGATAATCGAGTTAGGAGCAGGCATTCAGGCAGTCCCGACAGACGTATTCGAGAGGCAGGGCTCGCGTTCCTATAAGCACGTGTATGGCAGTCGAGTGTGCTAAAACTTGCTATGAAAACGTTTGATGCGTTAACTTTAAAATAAACCTTAAATATTTGGTTTAATATAATTTTAAAGCGTCATATTATTTGTAAAATACTAGCAACTCACATTCGCACCGCTCAGATTCCGTTACATTGTAAGGTTTAGTAGAGATTTCTCAGAGATAAGATATTTTCTCGCAGCAAAAAGTATCCTACAGCTATAAATTTCTTCATAATCTGTCCAATGGGTTTCTCGTGATGCGTTGCCAGACAGATTGACCGATAAAAATTCTGAAAATTATATATTCGACTTCTGTATCGATAATAATGACTATTACAATAAGATTTAAAAAAAATATCTTTTAATGTACAGATTCGACTCAGTTAGAATTTTATTATGTGTATAGATTAAACATGCTTTTGTATTCCCCTTTAGTAACCACTAATTTTACGGAATGAATTAAAATAATTGTATTATAATAGTATTAAGAATATTTTATTTCATTTACTAACTAAAGGAATAGTTGTCTAATTTTGGACGCTAGCGGAATCATGAGCAAATCTATACATATGTATAATAAAATTGCAACTAGCCGAATCTGTACATTAAATATGTTTTGGAAAATCTTATTGAAATAAACATTATTATCGATAAAGAGACCGAATCTATAGTTTTTAGAATTTTTGTCTGTCTGTCTGTCTGTTACCGCATCACAGAAAAACTACTGGAGAGATTTTGATGAAATTTTATATGGTGATAGCTGGTTATTCGGGTCAACATATTATAGGATACTTTTTATCGCGGGAAAATATCTCATTTCTGATTTCTGAGAAAAAATACAAAAACTGCAATGTACGAATATACTAATATGTAAAACCTAAGAATTTGATTTTTGGTCATTTGAACGCGGGCGGAGCCGCGGGCAATGCTAGTAATAAATAAAATATTAATCTTGCTTTAGTTCAACCGTTAATATTACTTTCGGATCCTCAATTCGCAAATGACAAAAATACAATAGCCTCAAAACATCAGTTATAATTTTGTATCACAAAAGGCTGATTACAAAGCCATATTTTTAATTAGTATAAATACCTACTTCAATTCAAAATATTACTAAACAGGTATTAAAATTCCTTCATTAAAGTACACTAAGATTTTTATTATAGCTTAGATAGATTAGAAACCAGGATACAATGGTTTTTAATAAAACAACAAGAAAAAAATCTTAATGTATAATTTCTGAAATATTTTGACTTAGAACATATCAAAGATTCCCTTCAAACAGCTGAATATATTCAAAGCTAGAGCTTGAGTTATACTTACTACGCGGTCCCATAAGCCCCAGGGTTATGACTGTCCAGTGATTGCTAACTAAATTGAAATATACAGCGAAACTGCTACACTTCTATATCAGAAGCTAATATAAAAAAAAGTAAATAAATATAATAATTTTTATTTGAATGCCGTCTAATTAGACGCTTTGAATAATCTATTTTTCCAATACAGTACTTCCCACCACTTCAATATTTGTAGTGGTTCATTTATTCATTCGTAACGACCATTGCGTGGTAATCTAGATAGATGATTGATTAGCTGTGCTTCCAAAAATCAATGTATTGATTAATTATCGGTTATGTATGTATGTATGTATTCAGCCCTTTTTAACGTCCCACTGCTGGGCGCGGGCCTCCCTTCAGTACGAGGGGAATCAGCTGGTCTACCACGCTGGCCAAGTGCGGGTTGGTGGACTTCACATGTCTTTTGAAAACTTGCTAGGTTCTCTCAGACGTGCAGGTTTTCTCACGATGTTTTCCTTCACCTTTAAGATAAGTGGTAATCACGTTGGAAATAATTCGCACATGAAAATGTCAGAGGTGCGAGACCCGGGATTTGAACTCGCTTCACTCGATTTCCCAAGCGAGCGCGTTATGACTGGGCTACCACTGCCTTAATTATCGGTTATGAAAAGAAAAATAAACACTTGATCCTTTCACATAGACTATATTAAGAAAATATCTGATTAGGTATCTATTCTAAATGAAAACCCCCGTTTAGTTATTTTTTTACTTTTTAGTGCGGTTCGGTTTTTTTTAGTTTTTATTTTTCCATTCTTAGTGTAGATGTAATAAGCAGGTATAAAGAAAGTTTTTTTAATAACATATTCGATTAAGCCATTTATTTAGAAATAATTTATTGTTGATTTTTTATAAACCGCTCGACCGATTTCGATAAAATTTAAATGGGACCACTTAGGAAGTATACCCTTTGAAACAAAAAAAGAATTTTCCAAATGAGTTCAGACGTCTTCGAGTAATTGGTGAACATACATAAAATAAAAGATTTCGACGAAATGAGAACCTCCTCCTTTCTGGAAGTCGGTTAAAAATACCTTTGACCCGTAAATGCTTCTTTCAACAAACTAGTTATTATCAACAAATTAACATAGAAACGTATTTATAGTAATAAAAAGCAACCTATTGCATTTTCCAACCAGTACTCCATTTTTATGTAACCCATCACACGGCAGCTTATTACGCGCTTGCTGTGTAAAAGATGGACAAACCAACAAACACATTCGTATTTACAATATGAGTAACGATATAATAAAACAAAAAATAATAAGTCGATAATCTTATTTAATGTGATCGCAGTGGTAGAGCTCTGGAGGGTTGAAACCTTGCGCACTTAACGATCGTCGGTGGCCGGAATAAAAATCGCATTTGCGATAATTGGTTTCTGCCCGCCGACTTTACATGCTCGGATAGATAAATACTGGCTGCATGGGATTCTCTTCGAGCTTAAAAATAGTTTAAAGTTTTTCATTTCGTGGGTTTTTCAGGATAAGTTCATATAAAAGCTAATTTATGCATTTTAAGTACTTAAATATTTCATATTTAATAGTTACAATAATTATATTCAATTGGGTTTAAATGCAAACCACTAATTTGAAGAAAAAAAAAACCATAAAGAAAATAAAATAGTTTAACAACTTATTATACATTTAAATTGGCTATATAAATACACAGACAAACAAATATCAAAACAAAAACAATAGGGATTGAAATTAGCAGTACGCCATACCAGAAAAGGTTGTTTACATTTTTAATTTATTGGGTAAAAAGGATACCCTTCAGAAAGATAATAATCAGTTGAAGAAGTTGGCAAATTGCAATGCTTTATTGTAAAACATTTTAAAACCTATGTTTTAAAATGTTTATCCCATTATTATGTCCTATGACAGAGACTTTTACTTAAATTTTATATATATACGTATATACTAGCGGAAATACGAAAATAAATCTAACCCACGGGAACCATACATTTTTCTGATATAAAAATTAGCCTATGTGATATTCCAGACTATAATATATCTCTGTGCCAAAGTTCATCCAGATCCATTCAGCCGTTCTGGCGTGATTGTGTAACAAACCTCCATCCAAACATCTAAACTTTCACATTCATAATATTAGTTAGAAATAAGATTAATAGGCAAAGACAAACAGTTCAGTACTTTTTTCTCCTCAGTTTGTCAACCGAAAAGTTTTTTCTTTTTTTTTTGTTAAGTAGCTATTAACAAGCTTTAGTGTTCCCAATGAGAAAAATAAAAACATGTTTTTATATAGCTAGGTATTCATATATGTTATCCTCGAATTTTCCTTTGTTTTTTTTTATCCTTGTTGACGAGCATTAAGCGAACACTTGTATAGGCAAATATGTCTATAATAAAAAAATACAGCTATTACATGTACATTTCTTCGAATAAAATATTAATATCATGTATATTATTAAAAATATTTACTTATTTAACACTAATTGGACGATAAAAATCGTATTTATTTAGAGCTTTTTGTTCGTTTCAATTTTTTGTGAGATTATTTATTATGTATTATGTAACAATAATGTTAGAAGCAAGTTAAGTAAAAGCTTCTAAAAAGCTCGTTTCTTCTAAAGCTCTTGTTTGTTATGTATGAGAGCTTTGAGCTTTTTTCCATTATTGAATACGTCACACTAATTACCTTCTAGTGATAGCCACTATACGAATAAGGCAGCTTATTATTAGAATTAGGCAATTACTGTAAAAAGAGTATAAACGGAAATTTAAATTGATTTATCCGTAATTTAGGACCAGATTTTCTTTCAATTAACGAAAGTATTTTATTTTTGTATCTTTAACCCGAAGCTAAGTTATTTATTTAGCAGTTAAATTTATTCGTAAGGTCAGCAGTTTTAAGATAAACCTTTAACTATTGGCTTTAACAAAGTTTGCATTAGTATCCTAAAGTAAACGTAGTGAGAGAATATACCTTAATCGTTAATTTTTAGCTTTGCGCTAAAATGAGAGTCAAATAATTTTAAAATTACATAACAGAAATAATTGTTCTTGGCATAAACGTCATATAAACATATCTGTAATTTTAATTACAAAATTACAGTAATTTATGTTTAGAACGTGGTCGTTTGTTATTAATTGGTTAATGTTTATAAAGAAACCTCCATAACCATTTAATAATATTTACTAAATTAACCAAAATATGTTTGAAATCAAAGCCCAGTGAAGATTGCCCAACTCAGTCCTAACTTAATATAAACAGTTAAATAGTCGGTAAGTTGTATCACAATAGTGCGAGAGTATGTAGCTCAATTTGTTAGTCAGGGTTTGTCAGGCTCAAATAGTGTTTGGAACTTACATTTCTTATCTATTAGGAGAGAATTATGAAATTTAGAGTATCTATCCCATAGTTTACTAAAAAATAATATGTCATATTATTGCTTTTTTAGTGTATTTAGGTCCCCAATTAAATATAACGCATTACGAAAAAAAAGTATATAAATATCACTGTATTACTCGAAACATGAATAATTTCGGAACCGTTTATAATAAAAAAAAGCTATTAAAGTATTATCTAGACTCTATACTAATATTATAAAGAGGCAGAATTTTATTTGTTTGTTTGAACGCGCTAGTCTCAGTAACAACTAATCGATTTGAAAAATTCTTTTTGCGTTAGATAGCTCGTAATTGAGGAAGGCTGTAGGCTATATATCATCTTGCTACTACCCAAGGGAGCCGAGCAGTTATATAATATATAGTCTATCTATTCCATACTGATGGCTAAAACATAATCTATACTTAATATTATAAATGTGAAAGTGTGTTTGTTTGTTTGTCCTTCTTTCACGTCAAAACGGAGTGACGGATTTGCGTGATTTTTTGTGTAGAGATAGTTAAGCATTGGAGAGTAACATAGGCTACTTTTTAGAGACGGGAGATTATCTCATTCTCACGGGAAAACACGTCATAATACAATCCAAAAAATAATTATGATCAGAATTACTTGAAACTTGGTATATATACTCTTCAATAAAATTAAAAAAATACGTGTTTTATCATTTTTCGAAATACATCCTATAAGGGGATAAAATAGGGGATGAACATTTGTAGGAGACTACCTTTTTAGAGATTTTTTTGTAGTTTTAACGCGAGCGAAGCCGCGGGTTCTGCTAGTACAACATAAGTAGAAAAACCTCTGCACTTCAATAATCACAACAAAAAATAATAGCGATAAATAATTTCGCTAATAGCCTCACAAATAGCGCAGGTGTAACTGTTATTGGATCCATTATATTTTCATAAGCGTAGGGTACAGATTTCCCAAGTCAATAATGATACTTCAATCTGATACCAGAGAGAACACCCAGAATTTGATAAAGATCGCGTTAGCCATAATCGATACGTGTTAGTAGCTAGGGTGAATATAATATTTATAACTAGCATTGCCCGCGGCTCCGCCCGCGTTCAGATGACCAAAAACTAAATTCTTAGGTGTTACATATTAGTATACTCTTACATTGCAGTTTTTGTATTTTTCCTCAGAAATAAGATATTTTCCCGCGGTAAAAAGTATCCTAGGATCGCGCGCTACATCGCCCGGTTTATATAGCTTGAGCAGGCGGTCGAGCGATGCGGGGCAGAGGGGATGGACTCGCCGTAGGCATCTCAATGCTCGCCAAGCATTAAAAATGTTTCGCTACTAATTACTTCTAACAACGATATCTCAAAAACTATTCATCTGATTGATTTAGTGTAAAGAGCAATTTTAATCTGCATTAAATGACTAAGCTAACTAAAATATTCATTTGGATAAGGATTAATACCGAACTAAAGAAAATAACTTTGAAAATAACGTAATGTTTTTAATTAAAAATGTTAACATAAAAGTGGTTATTGTAAGTCAACCGTAAGAGATAGAGATATGCTATCGCGGACTTTTTTGTAGCATTTTTATAGATTTTGAATTCTCTAGTACATTACTTAACTGTATCTTTGCTAGTTTACGCGGCGTTCGCGTGGAAAGTTCCCATTTGGCGAGATTTTTTGCGACCTCTTCAACATTTGTCGCCGTATTTCAGCTAATTTACATAAAAGCATAATAAATTATATACCTAAACCTTCCTCAAGAATTACTCTTTCTATTGTTGAAAACCGTATAAAAATCCGTTCAGTAGTTTTCGAGTTTATCGCGTACAGACAGACAGGAGGACAGACAGGAGGACAGAAAGACGCGGCCGGGGGACTTATTTTTATAATAAGTATAGATAAGTTAGCTTTTGATGTAATTTTACTTAGTAGAAATTAATTATTATAAGTAATGGAACAAATGAACGAGACATACATATATATAAAAATTAAAGATATTAAGTTTCACTCATAGGAAACTTCTATATTTTTAAACATATTGATAACTGGATTTAAATATAAGACCAGTCAATTTTAAGCATATATTTTTTTAATAATTTGTAAATAGTGTAAAACTAAAATTGGAGCGAAAATCTCGACCATCTTTTATTAATTATTTTTATTTATTTCCTGTTTATGTTTATCTTCACGATATTTCATAATCAGTGCGCTGTTTAAATAATACTAAAAATGCAATTATGTAAAAAAATATTTTTTTTTTTTTGAGGGAAACTGGATATCTTCAATATTTAAGATACTGTTCTTACAAATCCCACTCGTTTGTTTCGTCCTGTACCTATATAGTGCGATCGTTAAAGTCGGAAGATCATCCTCGTCAATCTGTTTGGGTTTATGATTGGTCTCCACTCACTTGTTCACTATGTTAAATTCTAGCCATGAGTCAAAACCGACTCGAATATGGGATGCGAGCAGCCATAGAAGACGAGGCCCATGCTAGGCTTCGCTCCTGTCTTAGCCCTCTAGTTAGATTTGTGGAAATTCGATAAACCATATATACGATGTAATCATACTATCTAGTATATCTAGTGAAATCGATAAAAATGTTGTACGTAATCGACTTATCACGGCAGATATGGCGAATTATCGATCTATGTAAATATGAAAAATCCTCTTTTTGAAACGGGTCAAAATAGAAAATAGTGTTAGTTTATGTTACTATTGATTCCTTAAATTATTATAGACTCGCGACTCACCTTCGCTTCACTCGGGTTCGTCCCTAGGTAGGTTTTAAATTAAAAATGGATATAGTATGTTATCCTTAACAGATAGACATATGCCATCGCGGACTTTCCTGTAGATCTATATAAGATACACAATTCCACAATACAGCAGCAGCGTTTTCGTTGAAAGCTCCCAGACGGCTTATTTTTTTCCGATACCTCCAACAAATATCGTTATATTTTAGGCAATGTGTACAAAACTTAACACATTATATACTAAAAACTCCTTCGAGAACCACTCTATCCATTGGTGAAAGCAGCATGAAAATCGGTGCGGTAGTTTTTGAATTTATCGCGAACCGACAGACAGAGAGACGCGGCGGAGAACTTTGTTTTATAATATGTAGTGATTTAATACATAATCTTAAAAGCGCTAATAGTCTTCGACTAGTTAGTAGTAAAAACGGAGTAAATCGTAATCCAACGTTTTATGTCATGAGAATTTTGTTGAACTCATATCTTAAGGGGACTTTTCATCGAAATAATCTCAGATAACAGAAGTCAAACAACGCCCGAGACCATGGATAATTTAATATTATGTAAAACTTAAACTACACGTTTCTTAAATCCGTTGAAAATTGTTTTATTTATGGTTTTTAAAATGTAGCAAACATAACACATTGCGATAAACATGTATTTAGTAAGTATATTTTCACCTAGAGTATTTCTTCAATATTAATATACAGTATAAAAATGCGTAAGTGCGTTTGATTTGCTCTTCTTCCGCGTAATAACAATGATTTTTGGCAAAATTGTTTATTTATGGGTCGAAGACTTAACTTACATAGACTAGTTTTATGTTAGCAGTTGCAAAAGGTTTTACTTGTTTAAAACTTCAATAATGTCAGTAATAATAAAAAAATCTCACCTAATATTAATTTATTTATACATAAATATTATAAGTACACAACGAAAATCTTATAACTATTTTATTCTTCATTTCAAAACTCCTTAGTCTTTCCAAAGTAAGAATACAAAGTTTATTGCATTTTGACATAAGAAGTTGGACGTTCCGTTTCTTTGCATTTAAAAATTTCTGCTTCGTAAAGGCACCTAGATTGGCTGCTACTCTCTTTGAGCACGAGTGCTTCTCTAGTACTTTCGAATTTGATACTGATACTTAGTTTATTTTATATATATATATATATATATATATATATATATATATATATATATGTATATATATTAATATTATAAAATTATATTTTAAAAATACGTATCTATAATGAAGTACCGATCTCGCTAAAGATGGATTATAATTTGTCGATATATTCGTGAATGCATTCCATGCCCATATCATTAAGTGCAAAATTGATTATTACTTAAGATTGGTTCGAAGGCAGTGGTAGCCCAGTGGCCTGATCCCCCTCGTACTGAAGGGAGGCCTGTGCCCAGCAGTGGGACGTTAAAAAGAGCTGAATACATACAAAATTGGTTCATTTTATTCAGTTACATGTATATTGCGATAACATTTTTCAAATAACAATTTCTATTTGGTATTTTAGAATAATAAATGATCGCGTGTGTTTTGTTACCAAATGTAAGCATTAGATGCACGCTATGATGGCTTATAATTACAGTATTGAAGGCACGTAGAATGCCCTGTCCTCATGCACACACTCAATATACATAATATATGAAACTTATGAATTATTTATGCTTTATTTTGGGCTTATGTTATTAGGAAATTTGTTTCGTAAATATAATATTGCTAAAAATAAAGTTATATATGTATACATAATATAAAATACTTTTACAATTCAGTATCTATAAACGATTTGGATAGGCTTTTTTTTAAATAAGTAAAACGTATACTATAAAAAACGTATGAGAACCTATAACCATTCTTTTAACCTTCCATAAATTTTGTTATATTTTTAACTTGAAAGCTTTTAATTAACTTTAATCGATCGGTTGATACAAGTAAAGCAGCCCCATGTAAACAGCGCATTTATAATTTGATTACTTACCATTACAAAATTTTAATTCAGGGTTTCATGCTTTTAGATGTTTTATAGCATACAATCATCTGAAAAAGAAATAAAAACTATTATTAATATTACAAATATAGCGGTAAAAATAACTTGTAGGTCATTATATTGCTTTGAAATAAATATTTAATCACTATTGGCAAGTCAAAAATCTTTATTCAGCATAAAAATTATCCATTTTAATATATAGCTTTTGAAAAAACAACCTCAGTCCTTAGAATAACTAGCCATAAAAAAGTTAGTCGTAGGACTGCACGTCATAAGTGGAAACTTTTTAGCTTCACAAACTTGTAAACATTATTTTTGGGTTGTTCTTAATATTATTTTTTATAAGAAAATATTTTTATCAACGTATTAAGTATATATAGTAATAAAATAATTCATTTATTGCCGTGTATTACATGAAAAAGAAAACAAACAAATTTATAAATATCATCTATACTAATATTATAAAGAGGTAAAGTTTGTGATCTTGTGAGTTTGTGAGTTTGTGAGTTTGTGGGTTTGTGAGTTTGTGAGTTTGTGACGTTGTAGGGGGTAATCTCTGGATCTACTGAACCGATTTTCAAAATTCTTTTACCAATAGAAAGCCACGTTCTTTCTGAGTGTCATAGGCTATATAATAACCCGAAAAATGAAAAGGGTTTTTCGTGGAAGTCGGATTTGCAAAGTAAGTCGGAGGAAAAACGGTCGAACGAAAACGTTTCTTACGAACGCTGCCTTAACGATGAGAGATATATGATTATGTTCTAGAGAAAAGTTGTAGAGCTTAATAATGCCTACAAAAAAGTCAGCGATAGCATATGTCTAACTTTTATATTTAAGTCACAAAAAGTAGTTTTTTATATTGAAAGAATAATTTAAATCGGTAGGTCATGTTTATTGGTCATATTATCAACAATTATGAATTCTTATTAAAAAAAGTAATTTTATCGTCTAAAATGTTTAAAACAAAAGACTTTTCCCTTTTACTGCATATAATTTGGACTAATGGTTAAAGAGATAATATAACATATTCGTAGGTATGGACGAACCGGAGCGAGCTGTTTGTCTATTTTTCTGTTTGTACGGGCTAATCTCCGAATCTATTTGACCGATTTAAATGAAATTTTGCATGGTGGTACCTTATATCCCCGGGCAACATCTTCGATACTTTTAATACCGGAAAATTAAAGAGTTCCCGTGGGATAGTTAAAAAACTATAACAACTTATACAGCTTAGTACACAAGAACTACTGATTGGATTTTAATGAAACTTTACAATAATATAGTTCATACATGACAATAACAAATCAGCTCCTTTTGATCCCGGAAAATTAAAGAGTTTCCGTGGGATAGTTAAGAAACTTACGCACCTAATTTAGTAAAATTTGGCGTGCTGATACCCTATATTGCTGGTCAAACAACAGGTTACTTTTCATCCCGGGAAAATGAACGGTTCCCGTGGGATAGATCTGTTTGTGCTTTTCTAGAGGTGAACCCGAGCGAAGCGAGGGTGAGCCGCTAGTATTTTATAAAATATTACTGGCATCATCTATCTATCTCGCTTACACTTCGTAAAATGACTCTCTCCATCTCTTTAGCGTCATTTTATACGAGTATCTGAGCGTGACGGTCACGCGAGTTCAGCGCTTTTCTCCCATCCCGAAAAAGGCCCAAAGTGCCTAAAGAAGTTTTCACTTCAAAACCTGAAATTTACTTATAAAATACACGTTTATATTGAAAGTTGAAGTTAAGTGACTGGCTAAAAATAATTAATTTTTACATTACGAATATATACTGTAAAAAAGTGATAGTTACAAATTGGATATATGGATATATCATTATATGTCTAGATAATATAAAGAGGATTTTAAGCGGAGCAACAATTAAAAACAAGTATGAGAAAAGTAAATAAAAACGCCATAATAATCTGATGAAAACGAATTTCATAAAATTATTTAAACTTACTAGCGACTTACATTCCTTTCGCTCGTCTGCGTCTCTAGGTAGTTAACAGTATGTAGCCTATATGTACCTATTTTACTTCAGATTATAACCTATATGTGTGTTAAATTACACCCAAATTTGTCCAGCCATTTCATTTTGACAGAGTAATAAGCAAAAACACATGACCAAACTTAAAAAACTTGGCCAATCTTGGCATTTATAATAGTAGTTTGATTAAAATATGTCAACTCTTTTTCAGCAGTTACAGCTCGAGGAGGTGCCCGCTGGCCCTCCGCCAGCCTACGAAACTGTTGTGGAAGGATCGTCTATAGACAAGGATAGCAACATTTTACAGGTAAAGATTTAACTAAGTGATTGTTTGATATTTAAAAAAAAGCACTATTGCATTGATATATATGTTTTTAAATCTAAATTGCTGTAATTATGGTAATTAAAATGGCGTTCAATTAACGAAGACCTTATAATCATCAAATAGATTGACAATAAAGAAAAAATAATAGTTATATATAAATAAAATAATTTAATTTTTTAATTAAGATCTGTCAATCTGAGCTTAAGATATAGTTAAGTCATAATGAAAAAAATTTTTTCAGGACGTCTTAACAGAACCTTGTCCGAAATGCAAGAAAACAACTAGAGTCGATAGTGGGCTACCGTCTTACGAGGCCGCAGTACTTCTACGTGATACTAAATTATAATAAATATTTGTATACCAACACTATGTTATTATGTGCATTAGCCTATACCATATATACATAGCACGTGCGATCATAGTTTCACTTTTATATTATGTAAATATTTTTTTTGTTCTTGAATCAGTTTCGATAATATATAAATATGTATGTATATTGTGTAATTTCCATACATATATTAATATTAAAAAAAAACATTTTTTAAACAAGCTTTTATATGATATAAATTGTGTAATGTAATAAATGGGTTTGATTTAACCTAAAGTTTATTTTTAAGGTATTTATTCGTATTCTTCTCAGCAAACCCTTTCATTTCATATCCATATCATGGAGGGTGCATAAAAAAACATAGCCCGCCATCGTTGGGAGTCCACCATGTTGGATTTAGAATGACTTCACTTAACTATCCATGCATTGTCATCTAAACTGACCGTGTATACAAAATTTCAGCTCAATCCATTAAGGATAGCTGCTTTAAAATTCAGTTGCATTTCATCCGAACAAACATACAAACATTGCAAGTTAAATAAAAGCTTGTAAAAATTATGAGTAGGTACACTATCCAGTTTTAAATGTACCTACTGCCTTGAAGTATTCTACAATTGAGTTGTCAATTTCTTGACAGAACAGTTATAATACAAGTACTAATTATAATAAACTAGCGATTCACGCACGCTTTGCTCGAGTTCGTCCATAGCTTGCTTCCCAATACAAACTTTCTTCCCATTTTCACCTCCTTAAGGGATGATTTCCGGGAAAAAAATTATCCTATCTCCTTCCCAGGGTCCCAAACTATCTTCTTACCAAATTTCAGTAGATCCAGAGATTACCCCCTAATACCTCACAAATTCACAAACATTACCTTTTTATAATACAGTACATTAATTAGTATAGATAAATATAACTATCTTACATTTTGACAAAACTATCAATTTCTTTTTTAAATATTGTTGTCATGATGAAGAAACTGAACAACTCAACGTCAATCTGTCAACTCACTGTTTTATTTTTCACCTGATTTGTTCACTTTTCCGTACAATTTTTCAAATATTTCTTTCACCCAAGTCCTGACGATTACAAACACAAAAAAAGAATTAGCCAACTAGGTGCAGCCGTTCTGAAATAATTCATTTACATACATTTGGCAATCGATTTTTATTTATATAGATATCCGTGTTTACTGGTAGATAAGTAAAAAATGTCTTGTTTATCAGTATTTTGCCCGTTTTATCTTATCTACAATTTGTTACATGCTAATGGCTAATATTTAAATTGTATTGACCTGAATATTTGTTGAGTTCTTCTTCAAGATGTTTTGAAGCAACGTCTAAAACTTGGTTCTTTAAATACACGGAAAACTGAAAATATATTTCATTTGTTAATTATCCAAGGGAGGCTGTAATTTCATAAAGAGCATAATGTTTTAAAGACTCCATTTATAAATTTTGGAAGTTATACTATTTTTTAGATTTTACCGTTACACTTGATTAAATAAAAAAAAATTAATATACATATATTGATATAATCTACATCTACAGGCAATTTATTTCGATAAGATTTTCCAAAAAATATTTAATGTACAGATTCGTCTTAGTTACAATTTTATTATATGTATAGATGTATCTGTAACAATATACATATGTATCCGTATAACAAATTGACAATATAATATGAGTACCTCCTTTTATGTAAATTATTCTAAATAAAACCACAGGTAATAATAGAGCTTTGTATCTTAAAGCTCAAGTACAGTGTTTTATGTGCTTTGTATAACAAGAGCTTCGGTGAAACGCTTGACATCATTAAAGCTGGTTTTATTTAGGATAACAATACTCCAAAGCAGTATGAAGTTTATTTTAACTCTATTGTTATCAATTCGAGGGACTTTCCCAACTTTTATAATGGTACTCGTATTTTTATTACCGATCTAGTCTGCTATTTAGTTCATATGCAATTAATTCATAAAGGCCTACGTTATATATACATATCTATACTAATATTATAAAAAGGTAAAGTTTGTGAGTTTGTGACGTTGTATCTCTGGATTGTAATCTCTGGATCTACTCAACCGATTTTAAAGAAATTTGGTAAGAAGATAAATTAAGATCCTGGGAAGGATATAGAATTATTTTTATCCCGGAAATCAAATGGGGACGAAAGTTTGTATTGGGAAGCAAGCTAGGGACGAGCCCGAGAGTAGCGAGGGTGAGTCGCTAGTATAATATATATCGTGTAATCTTCATTAGAAGCTTCGGATAAATTATATTTATTTCTAAGAAAGAATCAAGGAGTCCTTTTGTCACTAATTTTTCTTTTTTTGGGAAAAAAAAACATGTCCATATGCATTCGTTTGCATAACAGAAATATGTATGCATTTTATAAATATATGTAGAGTGTTCATAATTTTAAGCACGCATTAAAATTAGTTAGGAGAAAAATCGTATTATTAATATTTGAGAACCCCCAAGTCACGCTTAATAGGCAAAAAGAAAATACGCTTAACAATAACGAGACTTTAGAGTACTTACTTTTAGCGAGAGCAGTACAGTTCTTAATTTAGTTTGTTATTGTCTTCAATTGAGTGGAAAAAGTTTAGCGCATCTAACACAAATTAATTTGCCTGTCATTGAGACGTCACACATTCATTTATTGGATATACAAAAAATAAGAGGCGCAATAAATTTTACAACTAATAATAATTATACACATAATACAGACGCAAATATTAAAATTATTTAAAAATATCAGGTTACAGTTGAAGCATATCTATATAGCCTGACTAGCATTGCCCGCGGCTCCGCCCGCGTTTAGATAACCAAAAACCAAATTCTTAGGTTTTACAGATTAGTATACTCTTACATTGCAGTTTTTGTGTTTTTTCTCTTAAATTAGATATTTTCCCGCGGTAAAGAGTATTCTATATGTTGACTCGGATAACCAGCTATCACCATACCAAACATCAAAATCCCTCCAGTGGTTTTTCCGTGATGCGGTAACAGACAGACAGACAAAAATTCTAAAAACTATAGATTCGGCCTCTGTATCGATAATAATGTGTATTTCAATAAGATTTTCCAAAAAATATTTGATGTACAGATTCGGCTTTGTTTGCATTTTATTATATGTATAGATTATCTATCTAATTAAAATAAAGACCATAGTCACAGCGACCAATTAAGTATTTAAGTTATGTTGCAAAAAAATAAAATTGAACTTTGCTTAGGGATAGAATAAAAATAATAACTTTAAAAAATGACTTTTCTTAACTCTTTCTTCAGGACAATCTTCAACCTCCATCTGCTCCATAATTCTCTACAAACTACTTGTCAAATCAAATCAAAAATTTTTGAGCGAATTACCAGTAACCATTTGAGTTTTACTTCCACCTTTTTTAACGAAAAACATGATGGATGATGATGATGATGGTACAAAATTATTATATTGCGATCGAATAATTTAAATTTGTAAAGTTTGAACTGAATGCCCACAATTAGATAAATCTGGTTGTAAGTTAAAACGGATTTCCTAACTCTGCATAAATATTCCTAGTTTGCTACATGTAAGATACCACATACATTATACATGACGTTTGGCTCAGTTTGTAGTGACCCTACCTGCTATGCCAGTGGTCGCGGGTTCGAAACCCGCTGGGGCATTCATTTGTCTGTTGAGCACGAAAGTTTGTACTCCAGCAATGGGTGTTTATATTTATAATTATTATGTGTGTATTTAAAGTTATATATGTGTAGTGTATCAACTATCTGGTATCCATAACACAAGCCTCGTACTTCGTAGCTTACCATGGGAACCAGATACCCAACATATTTATTTTATTTATTTATGATACAAATGATGATGATAAAATTAGTAATACGAGTACAATGATATGGTTTCCTGCATAGTTATATTTCTATATCCAATCGAGATTTATCTGCGTACCTACATGATTAAATTTACCTCATAATAATATAAATATGACTAATCTTTAATTGTTTTCTATGGGTGATCAATCCATGATATGGTATATAATGCCGAGGACAATAGATTACATGCTTCATGGTTTTTAGATTCTAGTTAAGTCGATGCGGATTGTAGTAGCAAAGAGAACTTTTCTCCGTACTACTTGGGTCCTAAGTAAGGCTAAAACATCATACTATCTTTTTAATTCACAATTTTCAATGAAATATGCGTGATATTGATGAAACTGTACTGATTATAATATGTTTATAATGTATCAAAAGGTTTTTATATTAAAGGTGTGTAATATTATAAAGTTTTATTTTTAACTATTACATAAAATTAGTGTCAATAATTATAAATTAAAAATGTAAAAACCCCCTACGCAAATTAGTTCCCATGTAACGATTACACTGACATGCGTGAAGCTTATAATCGAGTAATCATACGCCAAAATGCCTTACATCATTTTGGAAAAGAGCTGATACTCTTTAAACTGCTGGACCGATATTAGCCAAACATAGCTAAGAACCACTGCAAGGAAACTGGTTTTCAAATGAAAAAAACCGCATCGAAATAGGTCCATCTGTTTGAGAGCTACGATCCCACAGACCCCTCTTTTTGCGCCGGGGGTTAAAAATAGCGAGTACTTAACTATAATTTTATCACAATGCTATCTAATAACAGTGTAATTTGTTAATCAATAATCATAACTACATGAGGAAATATAAAACAAATATTAAAATGACTTCATATACGTATCGAAAGAGGTTTTTGAGAAGGACTTGTAACTGATTACATATCGTATCTACGAGTATAACAACAACTCTTTTGTGGTAATATTTAAGCATTTAATAATTTTATATTTTTGCATTTCCTTCATTAAATTAATAAAGAATATATTTTAAATAAAACTGTGTTTTCGGATTTTTATATACATATTACAGTTGAATTTTTAGGATTCATTTTGTTGTTTTCTTACCAACTCCTTTTCTGTGAAAGCTGCACGTCTATGGAACTCTTTACCAGTACACATCAGACGGGCTGATAATTTGGACAAGTTTAAGATGATGTTAAAAACGCATTATTTATCTCTTTAGTTGGTCTTACTATAATATATTATGTACAATATATTTGATATTGTATGTATCTTATATGTATTTATTTGAAATACGTAACTTAAATACTGATTATATTTTTCTATTATACTGCTTGTATGCATATATGTTTGTATGTATGTATTTGTGTATGTATTTATGTATGTATGTATGTATGTATGTATGTATTTATGTATGTATGTATGTATATATGTATGTGTATAAGTATGTATTTATACAAGTACACCGCCTACCATTTTTTATATACTGATTCCTCTACCCTAAGGTTGCCTGGAAGAGATCGCTTTTAGCGATAAGGCCGCCTGCTGTGCATCTTTTTATTGTTATGTATTTCACTTCTTTATTTATTTTCTTGTGTGGTGTGCAATAAAGTGTTCATTATTATTATTATTATTATTATTTTGTGGGTAGGCTAGGCTGTCTGTAACAAATATATAATTACTTTAAGACATCTAAAACCTTGTCTCTCCCGTGACCATGACTGCTGCAAAGCATTCGAAACGTCGGGAACTAAAAATCAAAATAAATCCACGAAAAAATCCGGAAAGATAGTTTTATTCAAAATGTCAAATATCGCGTAAATCTATGAAAGTATTAAGTATACTATATTATATTTATAGCTACAATCAGAGACAAGCCGGATATCCGGTAACTATTTTGTATCCAGATTTTTTTACTAACCAACTGGATACTGAATAATAACGTCAACATCCGGCGATAATCGAATTTTGTTTAAATTAGGAAATTATATAAAATCTAAAACTTTATACGTGTTGTAGCTACGAGTATATGATACTGTACACCTAAATAGAAGCACAAAGGTACGAGCGACCCGCCCTCGTTTCGATGATACTCCTAATTAACACCCCACGCTATATTAACTTATAAGTATACATTCGTTTTCTGTTATACAAATTATTATCGGTTTTAATATTTGATGTGTGGCCTTTGTAATATTGTTCAGATGTCTTATGAGTAGGTTAAGATGTAAAAATTTATTACAACAATTAGTATACTTATAAATTTTTAAGTTATTTATATTATGTTGCCTTTAATATTTAACCATATGTATAATAGAATATAGATAATATTATGAATATTTTTAGATATTACAATTGTAATAGTCTAACTTAAGTATGCTTATATGACTATGTAGTAAATGTTTGTACGTTAGATAAAAATATACAATAACAGTGTAAAAACAATTCTAAAATTTGCAACTTCTGCATCTCAAATAACTTTTTAATTTAACACCTCCAGGTAAATTTCTAAGAAATTAATTAAATTTTTAAGAAATCTATTGTTAACTGACACGCCGACGTGTCCGCGGTAGTGGAGGGATTAAAATTTCAAAACTGTATTTGGAAAACAAATCCGAGTTTTTCTCAAATGAAATTCTGAATTAGCAAATTTCAGTATTGTTTTGATGTTATGATGATAGATAGTGTGATTGCATAACCATTAGAATAAAATTGCACAACCTAGTCTGTAATATATACAAGTATAATAAATACATATATAAATAAAATATGATTTTTAATGTTGCAACCTCATTAATTATTATAAGAATATTTTTCATTATCTATACATATAATAATTTTTTTTGGAAAATCTTATTGAAATAGACATTATTATCGATACAGAGGCCGAATCTGTAGTTTTCAGAATTTTCGTCTGTCTGTCTGTTACCGCATCAGGGAAAAACCACTGGAGGGATTTTGATGAAATTTGGTATGGTGATAGCTGGTTATCCAGGTCAACATCAAGAAAATATCTCATTTCTGAGAAAAAATATAAAAACTGCATTGTAAGAGTATACTAATATGTAAAACGTAATAATTTGGTTTTTCGTCATTTGAACGCGGGCAGAGCCGCGGGCAATGCTAGTACATAATATGTCAATATATAAACAAACATTTATAGAAATAATGGACATTTAAATTTAAAATTGTATAAACAACGTGTTAAACAACGTTTCGATGGTTAAATATAGAAAATTTCATATCCAGGGTCTCAGTACTTAGTTTGCGTAAAAGATAACGAAATTGCGCTTTACAACCTTGCTTCATTAAAGTAGAGGTTGTCATAAGTGGATACATGTCAATGGGGGTTCAAATGGAATAACAGACCTTAACAAGTATCAGATAACGGTCAAATTTTCTTACACGGTTTCAAGAGGGTCGGGAAAATTTCGTGATTACATACGACATTCATTTTATCGGGCGGTTTAGATATAGCGGTTCTTTCCTACTTCGTTATATTTGGAGGTATTCATTTATTTATTTTTGCTTTAATTATGTTTTCGCTTAATATGTTCTTGATTCTTGGTGAAGTATTTATATAGGCGTTTCCCGCGGCTCTGTACGCGTAGTTCAATTACCTATATAAAAATTATAGCCTATATGTTGATGTATAAGCTATATTACGGTAGAGTTTCATCAAATCCATTCAGTAGTTTTTGCGTAAAAGAATAACAAACATCCGTCCATCCAGCCATCCTCACCAAATTTATAATATTAGGAGGATAATATTAGAAGGACAGCATTTGAAAACATTTATAAAAAGTTGACGCACCTTCAATCATGCGTACGTATATGTTTTTTGGTGATATGTGATTTCAACTCAAACATCATCTTTAAGATAGGTATATCACAATCTCTTAGATATATGTATTTAAGTAATTTCATGTATTGTTTGTAAATATTTTCATTTTTTACATATATTTATGCAATGTTAATACAACAAGTTCCTTCACCATTAAATAAATAACAAGATCGGTCAGTACACTTAAATTCGTTTAGAATTTTCTGGCATAGTAAGCGCACGGTCAGCGTCGATTCATAAAAATTAAATATTTTGGATCGCTCTAAAGTCTAAGGTTTATGAATATTTTATTAGATTAATAAATAAGGAAATAAAAATTTCCACACAATATATAGAATTTTCCACGTCGTAATTCAAATGGAAATTTTGTACGGCTGCGTTTTCATATTTTGCTGCATTTAGATGGAACGTATTGTGTGTGACATCTCTTTATGATACTACCTTTTCATATAAGCATTTCGTTTGCAGAATTTTTAATGCAATATATTAATTAATATGCTGTATTAAAAAACAATTAGAGTGATCAAGTTCAGGCCTCACGGTCATGGCAAGTTTTAATTATTTATTAGTTTTTTCGAACAAATATCTTTTGTTTTTTATGTCAATAAATGTGGAACGCAATTCATTAGGTAAATAATTTAACAGCTTACCTAGCCATTAACATTGCTAACGTCCATACAGGCTTGTCTTTCGTCTTCACACAACGCTGCTCAGTGTTCTACACTTGTTTAACATACCTGTTCAGCCACACGTATATAATTAATTGAAATAGCTGTAAATATAAGGTAAATTTGAGGTCAACAAAGGTTTCTATTTAAAAATACATAAATAATTTTACCACGCTATTTATTAGCTTCACCTGTAACTATGTATTTAAATAAATCTTGAAAGTAGAATTTAATCAATTTCTTAATGTTGTATCGATTTTAAACTTTGCAAATGTATGTACCCAATACCACTTAAAATGATTTTTTTTTTCTAATTTGCATTTGGTTCTATTGAGTATGAGTGTGTATTATAAATTATAATACGCGTTTCAAAGAAGTAAGGTTTAGAAAAAGGTAATATTTTTTAATATAAATATAGAAATCTTTTGTCCGGTTAACATTATTAACCTGAATGGATTTTGATTTGACTCTAAGCCTTAATGTATTTATTATCGCTAATAATCTTACCTAATTAGGAGTCATGTAAATTTACATAATTCAGTAAAGCGAAAGCTGCTAATACTGACCTCAGTGTATGGACTGAACCACAAACCCACAGAGATTTTCACAACGTAACTAGACATTCACATCATTACTCTTGGTAAGACAAATTGATTGAAAAATAACATTGGTCAAAATTATTTGTTTCGTTCCGTTCGATTCGGGAGCGTACCATGGAATACATATATTAGTATGCATATTTTTTAAACTTTAACAGTTATCTATACATATAATAAAATTGTAACAAAGGCGAATCTGTACATTAAATATTTCTTTGAAAATCTTATTGAAATAAACTTTATTATCGATACAGAGGCCCAATCTATTGTTTTTAGATTTTTTTCTGTCTGTCTGTCTGTCTGTTACTGCATCACAGAAAACCACTTGAGGGATTTTGATGAAATTCGGTATGGTGACAGCTGGTTATCCGGGTTAACGTATAGAATACTTTTTACCGCGGGAAAATGTCTAATTTCTAATATGTATGTAAAATCTAAGAATTTGGTTTTTGGTCATTTGAACGCGGGCGGAGCCGCGGGCAATGCTAGTCAAATATATAGTTTGCATTTTAAGTAATATTCAGCTACAATGATAGGTGTATTAACAAATCAAAAAATAAGATTTATGTTACTATTTAACTTGATCGTTTGATTTGCTAATGTATTCGCGGTTTCATCATCCATCAGCAAAGCCAATTCTTTCAAGTTATAAACTCTAGCTATCGGAAATGTTTTAAAGCCAAATAAAAACTTGAGTTGGTACCTACTTTACGGCCATTTCAATTTGATCTCATCTTTATGTTTTTCGCTTTACTTTAAAACCGTTTCTGTTAACGAGCACTAAAATAAATGAAATGTGCAAACATGTTATCAAAAATATTTGGAAAGAACATGACCAGAATTAGGTTTTTATTATGATCCTGTTTGTAACTTTGGCACATTAGGCTATTGGTAGGTACATACAAATATCATTTTTACTGTATAATAAACTAGAGCGTATGCACATTGTGTGGCATTGACTTACATAATATATGTATGGATAGTTATTGACCAATTCATTCTTACACTAAATCTTAAATTGTTCACTAAGGCGTAGGTACCTGCCTAGTATAAATATACCTGCAAAATCGTTCAGGTACAGGTACTTAGGTTGTATGGCTTTTATATGTAGACTATCCACATAATATATGATAAACTATTGTAGTTTTCTTTAATGAATAATATTATGAATGAATGATGAAGGAAAACATCGTGAGGAAACCTGCATGTCTGAGAGAACCTAGCAAGTTTTCAAAAGACATGTGAAGTCCACCAACCCGCACTTGGCCAGCGTGGTGGACTATAGCTGATTCCCCTCGTACTCACGGGAGGTCCGTGCCCAGCAGTGGGACGTCAAAAAGGGCTGAATACAATACAATACATTATAAATGTATGTGAGTTTGCTAGTTTGTTCTTCTGTCACGCAGTATCAGAAGAACAATAAAACGAAATGATTCCTTTTATCCCGGTAAAGTGGGAATTCAATTTTAGTAGGATTTTAGTCTGTTTTAAAATCGAAGTGAAAAAAATTAGACTAGTTTTCTATAAATACCATCATAACAAAAGTTTCTACATAATATTTAAGTTTCACTTCTTTTTCTTGAGCGGTCACATGAAAATAAGTTTTCAGAATAAGAAGTATCTATACTTTAAGCATCAAACTGCATTTGCAGGAGCCTTATGAATACAAAGTGCGCTAGAACCAAGCGTTGAATCGTTATTAAAAACTTTTGGACCTAAACACGACCACTAACTTCTTGCAGACTTTTCGGTTACTTTTTGTTTTTGGTATACGGCTTAATTGATTTTTAGTCGTAAAAATGTGGAACAGTGTAAAATATATATATATATATATATATATATATATATATATATATATATATATATTACATATATAGCTATTTTTAAGACGGATTTTAATGAGAAACTTCCTATCAGACAAAGACAATTATACCTATAATCTGGACGGACACATCTGTTTCCAACCAGAAAATAAACTGGAATAATACCAAGTGTTTTCTATCTTAATCATATTTCAAGGAATACTAAGCCGAGCGTTCTTGCGCATTGTTTACATACTAGTACGTACATAAAGGCTGTACGAATTGATGAATTGACATTTGCCAGGTCAGGTTTATACCTGTATCTTAGGTTATGCCAGCTGACTAGATGCACTAACAAGAGATTTCTGCTCGAACAGCTTTCTAATCAAATGTGAAGTGGATTTAGAATGACAAAGCTTTGAGCTAAGCCACTTGTGCCAATGTGATCAAATAACTATTTAATTATCATATTCCGCTAATTGAACGTTAGCTAATTCCCTAATCGGAACACCGTTCAATATTCTGAAGACATGATATGCAGGATTATTTTTTTGAGAGTTATACTACGTTTCGTTACACAACTTATCAAAAACATAATAAGAATATTTTCCATTATTACATTTTATGTAACTTTGTAAAGTGTACGTAGGAAATTAATAAGATATTTTGGTTCTATCTCACTTTCACATATATCGTAGTGCCCTACAACTATTGCTGAGGCTGACGACAAAACGTCTTCAAAGTGATGAGATGAATGCGATTTATGTTCTCGATACGTGACTAAGAAAACTTAAACGAAAAAGGTGACATCATGCAACTCAGTGTTATTTATATATATTATACATATATGAATTTCCATACATAACTTCTTACGATGAAAACAAACATGTAATATTTTCGAATGCAAAATTTTCTTCGGCAATAAAATGAACTTTGTATCTCAAAGTATTTGTTAAAGGTTCTGTGCAAAAAAAATCTCAATGAACTCACTTCTATAATAATTAATCTGTGAGAGAGACACTTTTTACTATAGGTATATATAACTATTTTTTGCTTTGCACATACTGGGCGAACTCTCGTACATCTTCATAGCATTCGACTTAGTAACGAAATGTTCCAATAAAAAAATATACTAAGCAGATACGTTTATTTTAACGTATACGAATAGACAACAACTAACAACTTTAAAATTATTATCTTTCGAATCATGCCATCCACTTGAAAAAATCATCATGCATGTACCTATAAATAAGTTGATCCTTAGATAGGCTTTCAGTATATTTTCAATCGTTCTGTTAAATAAACTTTTGTTATCCCTTTAGAATCGATATCAAACCTTATAATAATCGATACATCAAAAATGTAACTCCATTGGTTAAAGCACGCTTAGGGTGCTTAAAATATGCTACTTGTATTACTCTTTTTTATATGTATATGAAGCTTCAAGAATAAAGGTAGACTGTTACTTTTATAATGCTCTCAAAGCGTCATAGAATGAAGAGAGTTCGAGTGAACTTAACGCTTTCTATTGTTCGATGTACCTGGTAGGAAGTTTTGATTTTGGTTTCAATTGGGTGCCCGAATTTTCAAGTATAAAACGATTCTAAAAATAAATCATTGAAATATTTATAAAGTGTCATCGTATTGGAGGGGGAATTATTTATAATTGTATTACATATAATATATTGGTAGCCAATTTATTAATTACGCTTGAATATTAAAATTAATAAAAAGCTAACAAGATACAAAAAGCATACAAATATCTCTAAGAACTATAAATATAATATAAACTCATTAATCAAAGACTGGGATTTTTTCAAATTCTTGTAATTGTTAATGTACTTGAATTTTTCATATTTTACATGACTTTTCGCTATTATATATATTGTTTATAAAAATGTTAAGGCTTACAGATTTTTTTGTAGATTATAAAAACATATCAAATGACTAGCTAGCGGCTCACCCTCGCTTCGCTCCGGTTTGCCTCTAGACAAACAAAAAACAAATCTATCCCACGGGAACCGCACTTTTTGCCGGGATAAAAAGTAGCCTATTCGTTATTCTGATGTATGAATACATTATTGTAAAGTTACATTAAAATCCAATCAGTAGTTTTTGTGTACTAAGATGTATAATTTACTATAGTTTTTTAAGCGTCCCACGGAAACCCTTTAATTTTCCGGGTTAAAAAGTATTTAAAATGTTGACCGGTTATATAAGGTACCACCATACAAAATTTAATTTAAATCGGTCCAACAGTTTCGACAGACCAACAGACAGAGAAACAAAAAATTAAAAAAAAAACTGGATTTGTTCTATTTCTCTTCTTACATCCCACTGACTCGGTTTTTAGCATTTTTTTCTATGTACAGACATTGGACCTCTACAGTTTTATTATAGTATAGATGTGATAGATTTACGGTTTTATGATTAATTGTACGTAGTATAATAACATTAAACCGCATTGACATGGTTTTCAATTAATATTTGCAGATTGCTTTAAATAATGCATTAACGTCGATTTACTGTGGTTTATGAATTACGACCATAACTAATACTCTGTATTAACGAAACGCCTACGTGAACTTTTGTTTACACTGTTGCTATGAGATTCGCTGCATGGGATTTATTTTCTTTTTTCATAAAATAAATTTATTTTGTACATTTTTATTGTATATTTATTACTAGCAGAATCCGCGGCTTCGCTCGCGCTAATACTACAAAAAAATCTCTAAAAAGGTAGTTTTATACAAAAATTTCATCTCCTATTTTACCCTCTTATAGGATGAATTTCTAAATATGCTAAAACACGCATTTATTTCATTTTATTGAAGAGCGTTAATACCAAGTTTGAAGTAATTCTGATCATAAATGTTTTTTGGACTGTATTATAACGTATTATCCCGTGGGAATTAGATAATCTCCCGCGGTCACGCCAATCCGTCACTCTGTTTCGACGTGAAAGAAGGACAAACAAGCACACTTTCAAATTTATAATATTAGTACTTAGTATGGATATACGGGCAGCACCATCTTTCGATAAATTTTATTAGTATTGGTCTATTATATCCAAAAATTATTTATGATCAGAATTATTTGAAACTTGGTATTGGTATTGGCTCTTCAATACAATAAAAAAACATGATTTAGGATTTTTGAAATTTATTCCATGAGGGAGTAATATAGGAGATGAAGGTTTTTTAAGAATAGCGATCGAGCGAAGTCGCGTGTTCTGCTAGTAATAGTATAAATACAAAAGACACCTATGCTCCATTTCACCAACATACTTAAGCTACGACCTACGTATGGGATCCCTAGCTTAAAAGTTCCCATAAACTAGCCCCTAAATTAAATTTAGTTTTATCATCGTCAGAGCCCGTATTTCTAGTACCTATAGGTATTTAGGTGGCATTTAAACGTTTAGGTGACCCCTAACGTCCGTGAAACAGAAACTGTCCCCTAACCATGGTTAGGGGATGCCTTATAGTCAAGTGACATTGGTGAAACGGGCACTAGAGACGCATTCGTGTAAAGTGACCTTAAGTAGCTAGTAGCATCTTTACATAGTACTCATAAAATGAAGTCGCTTCCGCTGTCTGTTCGCTTAGATCTTTTACACTACTCAACGGATTTTAATGCAGTTTTCAGCAATAGAGTGATTCAAGAGGAAGGTTTATATGTATAATAAATGCATGTTATAGTATAGAAACTCCGAGAAATTCAAAGATTCGTATTGTGCGTTGACATTCCTGCTTAGGGACGAACCCGAGCGAAGCGAGGTGAGTTGCTAGTATATATATATATATATATATATATATATATATATATATATATATATATATATAATTTAAATATTTTTCTTCATAATTGCGTACCCCAAACAATAAACATCCATTCACTATACACGAATACTTGGTACAGTCAATATTATCCATCAATTAGCTGACGATCAATCATTCGCACTCCGCTTTGCCACACTAATTACTTTTAAAATAGCCATAATTAATTAATACTTAAAAATATGTTAAGACTGCATCATACTTTGTATGTGTGATGTGAATAAAACTTTTATAGTATCAATCAATCAAAATATACTTTATTCAAATAGACTTTTACAAGCTCTTTTAAATCGTCAATTTTATATTTTAAATTAAAATTAAATGTCAGTGTAGTCAGTCCGTGAGGAAGCTACCACCGGCTCGGAATGCAGTTTTCTGCTGATAAGAACCTACGTAAAAATTTCATCCAGATCCGTTCAGCCGTTTTGGCATGAAAGAGTAACAAACATCTATACTCACAAACTTTCACATTTATAATATTAATACGGATTAGTATGATTTATTCGGTAAAGCGTCATGTTATCTATGGATAGATAAAGCAATCAGGCAAAAGATAGAATAGTAGACTCAGTGCTTCAGTCTAATTCATTATGCGGTGATAAGAGCTTACAAAGATTCATCTAAACTATCCAAAAATTTAATATCATGATAAATATTCCTCTCGTTGGGAATCGACCTTATGATATACAAAGCAAACAATGTCTACATAGAGAACAATGTTACATAGGCACGCCGTCATCGCGCCATGTTAATTCTATATAGTGTAATAATAAAATGTGAATTTTTCTCAATATCACATTTTTATAGTCCGATTTTAAAATAGAAAGAAAAAGCTCCGCGTAAAAATATTTGTGCACCTCTTCCAAACTTTTTCAATTCAAACGTTGTGAGTAGTTCCTTTCCAACGCGATATTGGTTATGAAATATATATATTTCGATTATTTTTATCTGTAATCTATTATCTATCTATCTATTTATCTATACTAAAATATTATAAAGAGGTAAAGTTTGGGAATTGTGAGTTTGTGACGTTGTAGGGGGTTTTCTCTGGATCTACTAAACCGATTTAGATGAAATTTGGTAACAAGATAGTTTGAGACCCTGGAAAGGACATAGGATACTTTTAATTCCGGAAATCATCCGGGATGAAAATGGGAATGAAAGTTTGTATGGGGAATCAACCTAGGGACGAACCCTAGCGAAGCGAGGGTGAGTAGCTAGTGTGAAATATTTTCAAGGAAAATTTAATTATATAACGTTATTTACTCAAAGATAACATAAAAAATGGCGATACGGGATGAGTTTATGATTCTCCACTACTGTTTCATTTATTTAATCGCCTTGTTAATTTTTAGCTCACATGTGCGGCAGTTAAGCATAATTTAGTTCGCGAATGTACCATAGAGCTCGCTGTTATATCAGTGATAATTACTAATTAATCGCTGAATCTCTTACAAATATCTACTATCCACATAACCCTTCTTTGGGTAAAAATTGTAGTCAGTAACAATTGTTATTTTTTAAATGAAAATTAAGCGTTAAAACTCCCCCAAAATACCTTTGTATTATACAAATCCGAGGTCGATATCTAGTGATCTAATAATGTTCTCCCAACCGACTTAGACCACGGCGGCCAATCTCATTGAGACTAGCCAACTGCGCAGGAGATATTACAGTGCACAAGTGTGCGCACAGACACAAGTGCACTCTATATTCCTGTCACTCTCATACTCCCGTCCGGACGGCACACCAGACACTCGACAAGGCCAGTGAGACTTACGGTGCATGACCGACGCCTTTATGTGCTCTCCGAGGCACGGGGGTGAAACACTGCCAACTTCCCAACTCCGGGCTGTTACTGAGGCTTACTAAACAGACTCAACAACTAAACTTTGCCCGACCCGGGAATCGAACACAGGACTTCCGGATTTGCAGCCGTACATGCTAGCCACTACATCACCGAGGCAGTTAATCTAGTGGTCTACAATACATATAACAGTTAATATTTGGATAGTCTTTAGTGGCACTTTTTATTAAAATCAACTGCATGTTCATATTATAATAATTGAATAAACGTAGTTTTCGACAGTATTACATTTGGTATTGTAATGACTGGCTTAGACATTTCTCTTCGAAAGGGAATTTTGTAATAGTGATGTACACATTATTTGTTCAATATTCTTGATTTATTGTCAGTGATGTGGGTCACAACTATATAATTTATCGCAATGGTCTCTACGTTGTAAAACTAAAAGTATGTAGAGGCAATTTTAAAATGTCGTTAGGTGCAATAAAATAATGTTCAAGAAATATGTTTGAAGTTAAAATGTTAACCAATAGTTTCAACATTTAACCTATTCATACCTAATGTACTTAATAATTATTAATCAACTTACCTAAAATCATATTAAATCCATACTATTTGAAATATTATAAATGCAAAAGTAACTCTGTCTGTGTATCTGTTGTCCTTTCACGCTTAATCCGCTAAACCGATTTAGATGAAATTTGGTATTGAGATAGTTTTACATAGGATAATCTTTATCCCGGAAATCTTCCATTAGGGATGAAAATTATGACCTAGAGTGACACATGGCTAATGATAAGTACCTAGAGACGCACTCGAGCTAGTAGCGGCTAAGTCGCTAGTTTTAAATATATTGTACACATGTACTGACATATGACATCTGTATCACAAATTACTTGTTAATTCCGATGGAATAAGCCTAAGTTTAGCGTGATATATCGAACCTAAATCTGCCGATTATCCTATAACAAGCCTGGTTACCTTACCTTACCGTAGACGTTGTTTTATATTTTTAACTATTTCAAAAGCCTAAAATATATTTTTCAATGCTATAGACACCTTTTTACCCAGAAAAGATTTTCTAAAAGTGCCTTGCCTTATATTTTTCACATTTTCATTCTCATTGCATATGAGAAATGAAGTACATTTTATCAATGGATATTACATGTATGCGCGAATCGGTGTCGAAATGGCTATATTAACGTTTATTGCAGCAATGAAGCATACTTACTATTCCATGTGTTACATTCCACTTTACATCAATCTATCTGAAACAAATTAATGCACTTCATTATTTACCGTTCATCATAAATCGTTTTATTTCATTGGCAGGCAGAAATGAATCTATAAGTGGAGAAACTGATTTTTTTGGGACATTACCACACAGCATCATCTAGTTCCATGGTAAGCTACGAGGCTTGTGTTATGGATACCAGATATTTGATACACTACACATATATAACTTTAAATACATACGTATTATAAATATAAACACCCATGACTGGAGTACAAACATTCGTGCTCATCACACAAATGAATGCCCCCAGCGGGATTCGAACCCGCGACCGCTGGCACAGCAAGTAGGGTCCGTACAAACTGAGCCAAACGTGTCGTCAAAATGTCTATATTTTATGCAATATCGTTTGATAATAACGGGCATTCACCCCAGAAATGAATTAGGTGAAAAACGGCGAAATTTGAAACAATCAATTTTGAGATAAAAACATGTGCTTCGATGTTACATTTACGATCCGAAAAAACCTCTTGGTTCGTTTTGTTATCTTATTTTATTGGTCTTCATACAGTTTTGATTGCGTTAATTTAATAAAAACAAGAGATGACCAGTAAAATTAACATAGCCATTGCCGCGAGCAGAAACTAATCTATACAGATAAATAAAATTGAAGGGTCTGTTTGTAACATGTCAAAATAACAGCATTATACTAAATGCATATGAGAGTGTATACGGTACTAATAAAAACAATTTTTAAAAAATTTGCTTGTATGTCGGTTTTTTCGGCTAAACTCCGAAATAGCTGGACCGATTTCGACGAGACTTTCACTGGCAGATAGCTAATGTTATAAGGAGTAACTAAGGCAACTTTGTTTTAGAAATAGAATCGAGAGTAAGTCGTTAGTTTACAATATTTGAAACCAGTATCCTTTATCAACAAGGTGTGAAATAACCTTACAGGAAATATAAAAACTTATAGATAGACCGATATAGCATTTTTTTATTTTTATTTTTTATTATTCTAACAAAAACAAATCTATCCCACGGGAACCTTACATTTTACGAGATAAAAAGTAGTCTATGTGTTATTCTGATGTATGAGCTATATTATAGTAAAGTTTCATCAAAATCCATTCAGTAGTTTTTGCGTGAAAGAGTAACAACCATACATCCATACATACATTAATACAAACTTTCGCGTTTATAATATTAGTAGAAGATTACTTTAATCATATATTATTTTTCATGCCTCCTTGTAGGAAATTAAATCGTTGGCTAAAGAATTTTGCGGATGATTTTGGATTTACATGATAGTGTTGTTTTTTGAAAGATAATGTATGTATAACATATTTCACTGTCAACTTTTCATACAATTTATTCAGGTACAAGCGCTACCTTCGGGTGCCTTCTATATATACACACCAGTGGCGAGGGGTCCATACAAGAAGTATAACTTTAAAATTATTTTGCTATAATTTTACATACATTAATTTTTTAAATGTACTAGCGGCTCACCCTCGCTTCGCTCGGGTTCGTCGCTAGGTACGTTTTAAATAGATATAAATAGTTATTAGCCAGCGTTAGCTATATAATTTATATATTTTTTTTTGTTAATAATATTGACAAATATTGACATTAATATTTATACGATACTAACGTCACTCAATTATTTGCCTTCTTGGAACCTCTCCACTAACACTTAAACTTTATGGTATGGTATTAAAGTTCAAATTGACTTTTAAGTATTATTACGAATCTTTTGTATGGAAGTATAGAAAAGTGTTGTATTTAGACTTTTTAGGCTATTTTTAATTTTTTTTTCTCTCATACTTCAAGGAATATTCTAAAAAAATAATTCATGAAATCGGTTCAGCTGCTCTCGAGATTTGCGCCTCATTTTTATATTACGGATAAATGTGTTTTTTTTATAGCTTTATTTATTTCTGCATTAATACGTATATAAAAATTGTATATATTTGGAACGGCTTACTTCTGCTAAAATTTCACCCTTCGCCACTGATACACACATATATATGATATAGGTAATCCCTACTATATACAAGCAACGTAACCCATTAAGGCCGTTCCTCTCTCAATCTATCTCAATTATTATAAAATAACATTCGTTGCTAATATTTTATTATTATATGTATTGTGTTTTATAATAATGATGCGAAATTATTGAACATCAAAAAAAGTCTATCATATTTATACAGCTTTCAATTTAAAGTGCCTTTATATGTTGGAAATGATTGATGATTACCTGATTAGGTATATTCTATGAGAACTTGACAGTGATATACGTCATTAAACATACTTTTAGTGACTCTTTTGCAATATTCTTACACATTTGTCTTTCAAACAGACAATGACCTTTTTTAACGTTGAAAAATGTATTTTTACGCATACCACCTACCAACTTTTTAAGAGTTTTGACTGATATTCTAGTCAAAACTGCTATTGACCAAGGCGTACAGTCAAAACTACTTTTGACTAACCTCTTTAGTCAAAAGTAGTTTTTTCTTTGACATATATATACATATATACGGTTGTACTACTTTATAATCATTTGTTGTTAGATAACGATTAGCACAAATCAAAATACAAAACGCTGTATGATAATGAAATCAGTTACAGTCTTTCAGAATTTCTTTCAAGGTTAAATTGTAATGATATAAAAATGAAATTAGTTTCAGTGAACTATATATTTTATTGCTCATTACAATTATATCTTTTACGATATTTTCTTAGATTTAGGTACTTACTCAATTTTTTGACAATTGAAATAAAATTATCTTTTCGGACTTTTTTTTTATTTTTTTTATTTTTGGCTCTCAACGTTTCGAATGTTTCACAGCAATCATGGATATAGGACAGACAAAGTTTGTGACGCTTCACAAGTTAATAATAGTTATTACAGACGGCGTCTGCCTAAAGAGTTATTATAAATTGATTTGGAAGAAAAGAGAAATACGAAAGAAAAAAAGAGAAAAGAAAAGTAAGTATATTACAATTTTCAAGTTATGTAATGCACTTTAAAAATTAGAAAGTATTTAAATTTAAAGTTTTTAAAACAGTATCGATAAATTGCTTTCATTCGAAGCTATAAAATATGTAGACTGCTAAATGTTCATGATGTAAGAAAATCTGGCGAAAGTTGCTACGCCGTAGCTCCTAATTTAATAGCTTTCAGGGTTTCTTACCTGAAGAAACGGACGGTAATAAGACTGTTCTTTATCGTAGGAAGCCGATTTTTTTTAATAGAAAATGTGTTATCATGGCGGTTGTTCAAAGCATTCATTTTAAAAAATTACAGGGACTTCTATACAAAGGTATATTTTTAGTAAAAACCGGACAAGCGCGAGTGTGACAACCTAGGTTTCTATTTCACCTTAAATAAAATGTATGATAACTAGACTGAAATAATTTATTAAGACCTGACTAAAATATATACGGACAGATCGATATGCCGAATGATCCTTATATGGGTTCCGTTTCTCCCTTTTAATATCATACTGTACATACTAGCTAATTGTGAATACGACTCACGCTAATAATATAATTTTAATAGGGTAATATTTTATTTATTAGTAAATATTATGGATTATACACAAATACCATGTTATAATTTTGTGTCAGAAAGTTTATAAATGCAAAAGCTTATGAGTGTTTTGAGAGTGTCTGTTACTTACACCGGAACGACTTAACTGTCTTGAGCTTAACTCGGAATAGAGACACCTACCTTAATCTTGGATTACCGCACGGCTACTTTTCACCCACGTACTACCGCGTAAGCGGACTTACGGGCACAAACTTTTCAAAATTAAACAATTCATAAATTAATATATTCTAACACAATATTGTGTGCTAGTACGAATTTATCGTTTGGCGAGCCTGGCAGGTGCTTGGTCGATTGATATTTTCATACGTAATCTTTTTAACCGAATTCCAAAAAAGAGGAGATTAAGACATATGTATGTATGTAGTAGTTAGTAAGTCAGTAGTAGCCCAGTGGTAACGCGCTCGCTTGGAAAACCGAGTGAAGCTAGTTCAAAATTCCGGGTCTCGCACCTTTGATATTTTCATGTGCGAATCATTTCCAACATGATTACCACTAGTATTAACGGTGAAGGAAAACATCGTGAGGAAACCTTCATGTCTGAGAGAACCTAGCAAGTTTTTAAAAGACATGTGAAGTCCGCCAACCCGCACTTGGCCAACGTGGTGGACTATGACCTGATTCCCCTCGTACTGAAGGGAGGCCCACCCCCAGCAGTGAGACGTCAGAAAGGGCTGAATACATGTATGTACATAGATTTTTAAGATACATATACATTGTACATATATGATAAGTAAATTTGGTAAACTAAAGCTGAGGCGCAGATGATCTAATTATTCACGTAGATAGAACATTTTACTTTCGCAACTACGAGTATCTTACCCTATTGGGTTTAAGATTGAACAAAACAAACAGAATATTTGAAGGACCACCTAAAACAACACTATGTAATCTATAACAGAATAGTTATGTTTTGTTTTTATAATAACGACAACATTTACCTAGCGATTTGAGTAGATATTGAATTCAAAGTGTTTTGTTAGGTTCTTGATCCCATTCATGTTATGTACCGAAGTTTATAACTTTCCTACGTTGGTCTTAATATAATTTTAATTTAAAACTATTTAATATGGTCTTAAATGTTGAACATTTAGCGCAAGATTAGTGATTTGCCAACTAACGATGAAATATATATTACAAAAAAAAAATAAAAAAAAACTACGTTTAAAAAACCGACTTCAAAAAATTTCTTAGAAATTTATCTGGAGGTGTTAAGTAAAACCTAAGAATTTGGATTTTGGTCATCTGAACGCGGGCGGAGCCGCGGGCAATGCAAGTGAAATTATAAATTATATTTAGAACCGTTGTTGTCATTCAACTCGGAACTATACGTATTGAAATAACCTTTGTTTGAAGTTTAGGTTTCTAATAGCAATATCGATTGTAGAAATCAACTTGTCTAAGGGGGCAGTTCCAATTACATCTAATGCTTCCATATTTGTAGGCTACCTTTGCACTTTATTTTACAAAGGCTATGTTGTCGATGTATTGCTAAGGCCTAAGGCGAGATACATTGCGGCTCTGAAGTTATTGCCAATTTCCAGTTAGAATTGGTGCACAATGTACCTACCTATTGGAGGTTTCATTAAATTTAGTAAAGAACAGTAACATTTTTAATATAAATCATATATTATCTATACTATGCCAATATCTTTACTAATATTCTACGATTTCTTGACTTAAACCTTGACTCTCATTTCATTATTTTGAATTCTTCAAAGACATGGTCGATAGTGATACAACTACTGCACTTGCTTGTATTTTCATTGGCATTCAACAAGAAATTATATGAATTGAAAGTTTTGGCGCTGGTCGAACTTTGAACTTATTGTTTAGAATATTCTCACAACCAGCAATCGTTTAGTAATTCTGTGTGAAAACGATTTTATAGACATACAGACGTCCACAAAAGAAACACTCTATTATCATACGACTAGATGGAAATACATAAGAAAAGGGACGTGGTTAGCGTCACTCAGAATACACTTGCGTGTCCGTTTGAACAATGGACAGCTTTCCCTAACACTACACAAAAACATATAATCTTACAGTTGGCTTACGTCTCACAATGTAGAGAATATTACGCAATGTAATTAGTTTTAATATTATTTTGAACAATAGCAAGAACATTAAGTTCAAAAAGAGTAATAAAATATGTACCTATATTTGTAGATAAATCACAATTATTTATGTACTAGCGACTCACCATCGCTCCGCTCGGATCCCTACGTACATTCTTCTCAGAAATGGGATATTTTCCCGCAATAAAAAGTATCCTATATGTTAAACCGGATAACTACCTATCATCTACCAAATTTCATCAAAATCCCTTCAGTAGTTTTTCCGTGATGCGGTAACAGACAGACAAACAGACAAAAATTTTAAAAACTATAGACTTGGCTTCTTTATCGATAATAATATCTATTTCAATAAGATTTTCCAAAAAATTATTTAGGAAGTGACTAACGAGACACAAAAACGCGAAGAAACGCGAAACGCGACACTCGAAAAACTCGAAAAACGCGACACTCGACGACACGCGAAACTCGAAAATCTGATGGAAATATGCGACGTTGCCGTATTTCTTATGCCACTCGAAGACACTCGATTACTAACCTACAGAAAATAATCAGAAGTTTCTTAACTCAAGTTAACACTAAACTTTGAGTGTTAACACTCAACTTTGAGTGATAGCACGACTACTCAGTGAAGTTGTTTTTAAAATAATGTTTATAAAATAAATTACAAATCAGTGAAATAAATTATAAGTACTTTAATTAAAATTTACTAAAACTGTTATTTGCAAGATATAATTTATTTTTGTTAAAATTATAATTGCATAAAAATTTTGTTTGAAAAACCTGAACGAAAACCATATCCAAAAATGAAAATATTAAGGAACACTGAACTTTGAGTGTTATACTCGACTGGAGTAAGGAAGCCACATTCTTTCATTGTTTATTTACAATTAAATGACAACTAAATTAAAATTACAATATTGTTATATTACAATATTCTTTCATAGAGTGTACATACACGTTACATCTCTAACTTTTAGAACAGCTACTACAAAACCAAGCAGTTGTTGGTTCTTTCTTAACGTTAACGCAGGGCCAATCGAACCAAAGAAGACATCGCTTACATGTAATCATTGTTTTTGTTAATCGTCGAGGTTTTTGACACGTACCACACTTGATTGTAATTCTTTTCCTTTTCTTTTCGACGATGTCATTCAAGCGTTTGTATGCCGTTGGTTCACAAAATTTTTCCAATGCTTGAATGACATCGTCGTCTGTATTCTTAATCGCATCCGTGACAGTTTTATCATCTACATTAAAACTCGCAGATTCTATTTTACGTTTTTTTGTCACAACATTTAGGATTAAATCATCTGGTATGAACCACGAAAGCATTTCGGATGCTTTTTCTTCATCGCTCAAATCCTCAAAAGCTATCAATTTTCGTTTGCTACTTCGCAACTCACACGAAAGCTTTTTAGCATTTTTTGGCACTGTCACCTCTTGTCTCGGTGTTCCAATAGCTGTTGGTTTTTTGGCCGTCGGTCGTCCCCTCGTCGTGATTTTTGTCGGTAAAGTTACGTCATCGTCGTTGGCAGAAAAATGAGACACAATTCCTGATTTAGTGATAATAGACACTTTGTTGCATGATTGTTGGCCTATTTTAGAGATATTATCAGATTCAGGTTCGAGATCAGATTCACTATCTAGATCAGAGTCAGGATCAAGTTCACAATCGAGATCAGAGTCAAAATCAGAAGGAGGTTCAGATGAAGTTTCAGCGGCAGGTTCAGTGCGAGGTTCAGATGAAGTTTTAGCGGCAGGTTCAGTGCGAGGTTCAGATGAAGTTTTAGCGGCAGGTTCAGTGCGAGGTTCAGATGAAGTTTTAGCGGCAGGTTCAGTACGAGGTTCAGATGAAGTTCCAGCGGCAGGTTCAGTGCGAGGTTCAGATGAAGTTTTAGCGGCAGGTTCAGTGCGAGGTTCAGATGAAGTTTTAGCGGCAGGTTCAGTACGAGGTTCAGATGAAGTTCCAGCGGCAGGTTCAGGGCGAGGTTCAGATGAAGTTCCAGTGGCAGGTTCAGTGCGAGGTTTAGATGAAATTTCAGCTGCAGGTTCAGTACGATGTTCAGATGAAGTTTCAGCGGCAGGTTCAGTACGAGCTTCAATGGCAGGTTCAGAATCAGCATCTTCTAGTGGAAACCATGGATTGATTTCCACTTCAAGATCAACCTCCCAATAGTTGATGAGGGCTGTCAGTGCCTCCATGCGAGGATCAAAGGTTTTGCTCTTCAAAAGACACGCTTTCAATTTCTGCAAAGATTGGTTTGCCAGCAGTTCTATAACAAAATAAAAATAATAAATAACAATACTCGAAACCTTTTTTGTTTCATTGATTATTCAAATATCATACCTTCTTGTGGCGTAATAATCTCTAAAGCAGATTCACTAGAGTCTTCATTCGATCCGCTAGTTGAAAGCTCCTTCTCACTAACTACAATGATCTCTTGTGATAGTGTTGTTGTTGAAGCACTAGCAATTGTTATGGGTGCAGGGGTGACGTTCTGAGTTACAATCGTAGGAGAACTGTGATCGTGTATGGGGTGGCAACTGTGAAGGACGTAAGCGTCTTTTTGCTTGGTTGCTTTGTATTTAGCATGCATTTCGCAACCAGTTTTTTGGATTTCGTGAAGCCAACCCTGAAGCTTGTCTGAAAATTAGGTCCATTATGACCGACAAGGATCCTTCTGAGAGAGCAGCCTTGAGGGAAATTTTTCCAGAAGTTAACCTCCTGATTTGCAGTTTTCACGTCCAACAAATTTTCCATCGACAAATAACTGTTGGAAAAAGGGGGGTAACGAGCGAGGAAAAAGATGACCTCCTTTTAATTTTGCGAAAACTAGTGTACAGCGAATCGGAGGAAGATTACGATGAAACGTACACTGAATTTTGTGAAGTTGCTCCAGAAGAAGTGATCGATTATTATAACACCAACTGGCATTCGATAAAAGACGAGTGGGTCCTGTATCGTATGAATGCTCACGGAAATTTGAATAATAATACAAATAATAGAGCAGAATCGACACATGCCAAGGGTAAACAAATAGTTCCACTACACAGCAGTCTGGTAGAGTTCGGCAAAAACATTTTTGTTTTCTTTCGGGCACAAGCGCGTCAAATCAAGATCAAAAGCGGAAAACTGATGACTACAAAATCAGCAGAAGCTTTTACAACCGCAGATGAAAAAAACTATTGTGAGTTGTTAACTCCAAAAGCCTTTGCCGAATTGCAACCAGAACTGCTGGAGTACCCTGACGTTCAAATCATGAGTAGCAATGTCGCTCAAAAAGAGTGTTCTTTCGAATTAAACGGAAGGACAATCACGAGTTCTTTAACTAAATGCAAATGTCTGAAAAATCGTTCAATGTTTCTGCCTTGCAAACATGTATTTGCTACTCGTGATTTCTTCGAGCAACCACTTTTTGATAAAACGTTGTGTGCAGAAAGATGGTTGAGAGGGTATAGTGTACAATGCGATACTGAAATTTCCAAACTCACACACTTCCCTAATTGTAGCCAATCCTCAAACGGTAGCGTCACACAAATTAGGCAGTCGAACGAACATGTCACACTGGAAAAACTTGCAAAGAAGTATGACACTTCGTTCAACTTGCTGGCTCACGTAGGCAGCTTGTCTGCGAATCAAAACTTGCAGAACAAGAGTGACTGTTTGCATGATGTGATGGATTTGTGGGCGAAAGGGAAAAATGTGCGACTTTCAAAAATAACAAACAATGAATTGAATGTTATTCAATGTACATTGAAGTTGAAGTCGACAAATGACAAAAGGCGTCATCTTTTTTGTATGAAAAAAACTCCTCGAGAAATTCAGTTGTCAGAGAAAAAAATCAAAATACTAAATCGACTGCTCTCACTGTGGAAGAAGAATGTTCCAGTTATTGCTAAAGAGTCAGATGGCGATTGTAGTTTAAATGATAGTGCGACCTTGAATACTAGCGAGATTAAAGTACCGGAACCAACTTTGATCAAAGGACGACCGAGACAAGCGTTCGATACGTACATTAAGTATAAGTAAATTTTAAGTATACGGATATTTGTATAATTTTATCGTTATTTGTATATGTAAATAAAACTTATAATATTGCAAGTTCATGCATTAATTTTTACCTAAAAGTTCAACATAATAAATAGTAGCTAAGTCCTAACAAACAGCCTCACTCAGAAGTCGTGTCAACACTCAAAGTTGAGTGTTAACTTGAGTTGAGAAACTACTGACAATTTTGTGTAGGTTTTAAAAAATGTACTTTAAAAAATGTACAATTATAGTTCAATAAATTTATTAATAAACATTTGTAAATAAATCACAAAACAAACAAGTGCTCGATAACGAATAAATTACAAAAAACAAGTGCTCGAATGAACGGAAGAAAATAAAAAATAAATACATTTTCTTGGTCGTTAATTTTTCGAATGAGAATTTCAACGCATACAGACGTAAAAAGTAAATTCAATAAATAAATTTTCTGTATAAACTTGAATGAACTTATTGAATAAAGTGATAATTTATTTCACTAACTTATAATTTATTTTATAAACTTTATTTCAAAAACAGCCTCACTGAGCAGTCGTGTTAACACTCAAAGTTGAGTGTTAACTTAAGTCGAGAAACTACTGATTATTTTCTGTAGGTTAGTAATCGAGTGTCTTCGAGTGGCATAAGAAATACGGCAACGTCGCATATTTCCATCAGATTTTCGAGTTTCGCGTGTCGTCGAGTGTCGCGTTTTTCGAGTTTTTCGAGTGTCGCGTTTCGCGTTTCTTCGCGTTTTTGTGTCTCGTTAGTCACTTCCAAATATTTAATTTACAGATTCGTCTTAGTTACAATTTTATTATATGTTTAGATTTACGTGATTCTTCTTTAGTTTGATGCGGAATAGTTGCCATTTAGTTCTATTAAAATACAAATCATTTAGTTTATGATAATATTACAGTATCTATAGTAAGTATTATAATTGAATGAAGCTTCGCATTTTTAGTTTCAAGTAATTATTTTACAAAGAATTTAATTTACGGTACTAAAAATAATAATACATACCTATAAGAAAATATTTGTACTTAGTTCTTCTATTTTAGTACGACATTACCTATCTTAATTAGTGGGCAGCCCTAAAATATTAATCATTTCGACAAATGAAATAAAGAGGTCGTAGTAATTAAACAGAATAAATATGTAACATTAGTCTATTTTTATCCATGTTAATGCTTTTATTATTTCTTATAATAATCATTAAGCGGTCATATCAAAATATGAAAACTCAATAAATAAAATATTTCTCTAGCCACCCATTCGTTCCTATTTAGGACAGTAAAAGTTTTTTTCATAATAATTTTATACGGTTGGTAAAGACGATGACGTGTATTAGAGTTAGGCGTTGCGTAGGGGAGTATGTTATGTTGTCATCAATAATACTATTTCAAAACGCCTAAAAAGTGTTTGATTTTATAAAAGCCGAGGTTTTAAGGATAGATATTATACGATTATGCACTCGCATAATATTTATCTATTCTTATCTATACTAATATAATAAAGAGGTAAAGTTTGTGAATTGTGAGTTTGTGACGTTCTAGGGGGTAATCTCTGGATCTACTGAACCGATTTAGATGAAATTTCGTAAGATAGTTTGTGACCCTGGGAAGTACGATACCCTAGAAGGTTCATAAATAAAAAAGTTATGTCAGTTTAAAAAATCATCGAGGAACGATCCCGAGCAATGCAAGGGGGAGTCGCTAGTTTATACACAAACAAGGACTATCGGAGAAATGCTATTTTTTTTATTACATTAAAAAAGTGTAACTTTTTTATATAATGAAATATAATAATTTGACAGCTGAAAATTTTCAAATAGAAAAGAACTGCACAAACTTCATCGAAGGTGTATCAAAATGAATATCATGTTTAAGAGGAAATTAAATTTTCCAACGTGAATGGTTTTCACTTGATCAACTATTGTAAGTTTTTTGTTTTTTTATTCTACTAGCATTGCCCGCGGCTCCGCCCGCGTTCAGATGACCAAAAACTAAATTCTTAGGTGTTACATATTAGTATACTCTTACATTGCAGTTTTTGTATTTTTCCTCAGAAATAAGATATTTTCCCGCGGTAAAAAGTATCCTAGGATCGCGCGCTACATCGCCCGGTTTATATAGCTTGAGCAGGCGGTCGAGCGATGCGGGGCAGAGGGGATGGACTCGCCGTAGGCATCTCAATGCTCGCCAAGCATTAAAAATGTTTCGCTACTAATTACTTCTAACAACGATATCTCAAAAACTATTCATCTGATTGATTTAGTGTAAAGAGCAATTTTAATCTGCATTAAATGACTAAGCTAACTAAAATATTCATTTGGATAAGGATTAATACCGAACTAAAGAAAATAACTTTGAAAATAACGTAATGTTTTTAATTAAAAATGTTAACATAAAAGTGGTTATTGTAAGTCAACCGTAAGAGATAGAGATATGCTATCGCGGACTTTTTGTAGCATTTTTATAGATTTTGAATTCTCTAGTACATTACTTAACTGTATCTTTGCTAGTTTACGCGGCGTTCGCGTGGAAAGTTCCCATTTGGCGAGATTTTTTGCGACCTCTTCAACATTTGTCGCCGTATTTCAGCTAATTTACATAAAAGCATAATAAATTATATACCTAAACCTTCCTCAAGAATTACTCTTTCTATTGTTGAAAACCGTATAAAAATCCGTTCAGTAGTTTTCGAGTTTATCGCGTACAGACAGACAGGAGGACAGACAGGAGGACAGAAAGACGCGGCCGGGGGACTTATTTTTATAATAAGTATAGATTTAAACCATGAAAAAATATGTTTTCTTAGATAAAATAAACACCAATATATACATATAATAAAATTGTAACTAAGCCGAATCTGTACATTAAGTTAATATTTTTTGGAAAATCTTATTGAAATAAACATTATTATCGGTAGAGGGCGAATCTATAGTTTTTAGAATTTTTGTCTGTTACCGCATCACAGAAAAACCATTCGAGGGATTTTGATGAAATTTGGTATGGTGATAGCTGGTTATCCGGGTCAACACATAGGATACTTTTTACCCCGGGAAAATGTCTCATTTCTGAGAAAAACTAAAAAAACTGCAATTTAAGAGTATACTAATATGTAAACCCTAAGAATTTGGTGTTTGGTCACGCGGGCGTAGCCGCGGGCAATAGTAGTCTAATAATATATGTATTTCTTTTTTAATTAATAGTTAGGAATCCCTAAACTTAATATAATTTTAAATTAAAATGTATAGTATTTTATGATCTGATATAAAAATTCTAACTGAGTCTAATCTGTAAATAATAAATATCTTTTGCAAAATCTTATCAAAATAGTTATTATTATCGATACAGACGCCGAATCTAAAGTTTTAAGAATTTCTGTCTGTCTGTGTGGAAATGCATCACGAGAAAACCACTATACTTATTTTGAAATTTGGTATGATGATAGCTGGTTATTTTGGTCAACATGTAGGATACTTTTTACTGTGGGAAAATATCTCATATCTGAGAAATCTACACTAAAAAGTAAGGACGAACTCGAGCGGAGCGATAGCGAGTCGCTAGTTTAAAAATAAAAATGCGATCTAAAATCATGTCAATATGGTAAACTATGGTAAGCTAAACATGTCAGTATAATCGAAGAAATAATTTTCATTGAATTAGACTGAAATAGAAGTTTAAATCTATACTTTATCCATCAGTTTATTTATGTATTACTCAAAAACGATGGGTTTACGATACTGCAGTTTTAGCCAGTTTTTAGTAAGTTTTTCAGTAAAGTAGTAGTTTTTCATATTTATTGAAATTACTTATAGATTACAAAAATATGTTTAGGTTGCATGAATCTGGGAGCGCTATCGTAAATGGAAAATGACTTCCTCGAAACCCAGACTTAGTTAATCAAACGTTAAAACTTTTGAGTTTGCCAATTAAGTTATCAGTTAAGATTTAGGTACTCCCCGTTTCTAAATAATTAACTTACGTAACATATTATACTTGTAAACTTGCTAAATAAATCTTATGTGCAATGGTATTTAAATTATGTATACCTAATATTTAACATAATGTTTTGATCAGATTAGCATATTCTTTTTCTGTTGTGTTATACTTTCGTCTTAATTATTAAATATATATATTCCTAGGGGAAACTTTAATGATATATTCTACCTACATCTTAACTCAAAATGGATTTTAAAATTACCTAACGATTCAACCTTTAGGGATTCATTTTTATTAATTTGAAAGGCCTATACATGAAATGAATAGATATTTATGTCATGTTTCCATCAGAATATGATATTAGCAACAAAATAAAATTAAACTGTTAATCAGAACCTTTAAAAATAAATCACAAAGACTCGGACGAACACTATTAAAAGCTCGAGTGACAGCTTCTATGTATTAATAAAGTTTGCTATAATCAAATACTGACGTTGGTAAAGGCGGCATATTTTATTATATTTGAAGAAGCATATTTGCGATCAGCGCCGCCGGATATTAAGACCCGATTGCAATGAGTTAGGGAATTTATGATGTTATTTCTAAATCAAAAGCTGCCTACATCATTTGATTTGTTGCTTAATTCACCTGATTTGAGAATAGATTGGCATTGTAACTTTATATACCTATCTGTATTCCGTTTATAGAAAGTAATGTATCCTTATTGAATCAATAATGCCAACACGCACCAGCCACCAGATATCTGGACCTAGAGTTGAATTTTACACGGAATTTTTCTAATTGTAGGATTTAAAAAAAATTGATTCCTTGTATTCTGCCATGTTTAACCTCCCACTGCTGGGCACGGACCAGTACCCCCCTCGTATGGAGAGGGCCCGTGCCCAGGAATCAATTCATAGTCCACTGCAGGTTTCCCCATGATGTTTTCCTTCACTGTAAGACAAGTGGTGATCATAATCGAAAATGATTCGTACACGAAAATAGCAGAGGTGCGAAACCCGGGATTTGATTTCATAGGATTTGACAATTCCTATAATGTTGCAATTTTTACGAACTACGTAAAAATAAAAATTTAAATAGCAGTTGTAACTCTTTGGTGGCAAGTTCAAATATCATTTTCAGCATGGTGTAAGAAGGCACAAGTTGCTAATAGCTAAAGTCTGCTAAATCGCAATTGGCGAAACCAGGATGACTATATATGCCCTAATCCTACTCGTATTGAAGAGTACTGCAGGCCACATCCTGAGCATTTGAATTTTTGACCAACTTTAAACAGGAAGAAGTTCTCAACTCGGCTATAAATATATTGTCGTGTTTGTTATGCAACACCTTTGCCAATTATGCATCGGTTTAGCTCGCAAGGGCGGTCCCATGTATTTACAAAAAAGAAATACCACCCAAAAAACTTGAATTTCTTATAAGCCATTGTGAAGTAGGCGTACCTTTTTAAATGGAAAAATAAATATAAAATGACAGTAAAGAAATACATGTTTGAAAGGTCCATTCTTTTAACGTCTTGCGTTCGAACCGAATAACTCATTTCAAACAGTTTCGCTCTTCCTCAATCCTATAGAGATGTTGATGAAAGAAATATAATCACCATCATCACAATATACCTTAGCTTTAATATTAAAAAAACCGAGACATTATTACATACATCTAGTAAAGCTATAGTATACTTCGTATGCTATAATTACGAGCTACGTATTGTATATTGTAGCGACTATAATTTTAGAACAAAGTGGACACACAACATAAGACAGTTTTTGTTAAAGCCGTAGCATTCGTATACGAATAAGTGTTTTATGGCTTAGAAACTCACAAGTATATATGTGTATTTTATAGAATACATTGCACGCAACACAGCTCACAATTTTGCAGTATCGTTGTAAGTGTATAACTATAAGATTTTTTCTTAATCTATAAGTACATATAAGAAAATTGTAACTAAGCCGAATCTGTACAAAAAGTAAATATTTTTTGGAAAATCTATTTGAAATAGACATTATTATCTATACGGAGGCCGAATCTATAGTTTTTAGAATTTTTGTCGGTCCGTCTGTTACGGCATCACGAAAAAACCACTGGAGGGATTTTGATGAAATTTGGTATGATAATAGCTGGTTATCCGGTCAACATATAGGATAATTTTTACAGTGGGAAAATATCTCATCTCTGAGAAGTCGATACTAAACATTAAAACGTAAGCTAGTAATTTATAAATTTCATTTCGTACATTTTCTATAGGCAGTAGATATATTATGTTTACATGTTATATGTACAATTATATATAATATCTCACAGCGGTGTTCATATTTATTATGTTTCTAATACCTGACACCAATCAAATCTAATATTACTCATATATTGATATCGAAAAACACGTAGTTTTGAGCACGAATTATTTCCCGAGTAATTTTCTTAAATCAATGTTAAAAATCACAGTGTTATACCGTAATTAGAATATTATGGTAAGTTCATTAAACGTTAAATGGTTTTTTCGTAATAGGGCAAAGCCATAAAATATAAGCGCAGAGGCTGAATGTAGTCATAATTTAATTAAGGTAATATGAATAAATTATGTACTTTAAAGACTTGGATCTAGCTGGCTAGACAAATAAGTATAAAATCGTGTGATAAATTTTCATTAGGTCCGCGTTGGCGCAGTGGTCACGAAGTTGACCTTTACACGGCTGATGAACAATTACTATTTTACTAAAGTATATCGTTAAGTACGAAGCGTTTATTATTTGTTATTTAATATTTCTATCGCCTTTGAAAATATATAAAGATTTAAAATGTAAATAATTAAGTAAAAAATAATTGTCTTTTATTTTAACTACTTCTGTGAATGCGAAAATTGCGAAAGTGCGCGTGTGTGTGTATTATGAGTGTATGTTTATTATTTATTAACATTGAAATGGCTGGACCACTTTGGATGAAGTTTAGTACCCAGATAGACTTTAACCTATAGTAACACATAGGCTACTGTTAGAAATAAAATTTGCGTGTCGTTTTAATCCGAAAATTATTATCTTTGCGAAGGTATCTGCGTGGATGAGTGTGTGTGTGTGTGTGTGTGTGTGTGTGTGTGTGTGTGTGTGTGTGTGTGTGTGTGTGCGCGCGCGTGTGTGTGTGTGTGTGCGCGCGCGTGCGTGTGCGTGAGTGCGCGCGTGCGTGCGATTGTGTGCGATGAGTGCCTGCGTATATGTAGTAGGGGAGCCCAACAGGGCAGAATTGAAGTAAACGAGCGTATGTTATTAGTATATTATAAAACAGCACAAATTCAAACTTTTAATCTTTGCGTGTAATCTAAACACACATATACCCTAGCCTAGTGAATAGATGTTTGTCACTACTAACATTAAGTCGTGCAAATCCCAAGTCATGACTGTTAACACATTCTCATTTATATCAATCACTAATAATGATAGTAGGATAATGTATATTTGCATATATAAATTACAATAGCCAGTCAAATAAAAGAATACGGCAACAACCTCTTCATTTGCATTAGATTATCTATACAATTTATAATTTACAACGATTTTTCTTTCAAAGGTAGCCTTGGCCGTATTTTATTAGGGAAACCATCTGTGATGTGTGTTTGTAAAACCAAATGTCCCGCAATAAGATTATGTAAATGCCAGGATAGTCTCTAGATTCACATCCACACTAGCTAATGGGATATCTCTGGATAGGTATTTCAAATTGAGATCGATTATATTATTGTGATGAAACTCTCGGCTATGCGAGCACACCGTGACCATGGGACTTGTAAAGTACCGAAATATCGGGAACTCTCATAAATTAGGGATAAACATGGTAAACTAGCAGAACACGCGGCTTCGCTCGTGCTAAAATTATAAAAAATCTCTAAAAAGATAGGTTTCGTACAAACATTTATCCCCTATTTGCCCCCCTTATGGGATGAATTCCGAAAAATTCTATTGAAGAGCATTAATACTAAGTTTCAAGTAATTCTGATCATAAATATTTTATTGGGTTGTATTTTATCGTGTTTTTCCGTGGGAATGAGATATTTTCCCGGTTTTACGGTAAAAGTAGCCTATGTTACTCTCCAGCCCTCCAATTATCTCCACACAAAAAATCACGCTAATCCGTCACTCTGTTTCAACGTGGAAGAAGGACAAACAAACAAACAAACAAACAAACAAACACAATTTCACATTTATAATATTAGTATGGAAGAATACGAGTATAGATATCCCGTTTTTCATCACAATAATATTGTCAGTGACTATGAAAGTTTAAAGACCTATAATGAGATCGATGATTCTAACATTTTAAACTAATAGTTACAAATTGGGTGGATAATCGCTAATTTTATTCAACTCAGCTTTTATGTATTTTCTTATACAATATAATATTTTTATTATCTCCATTACAATTAGTTAAACAATTAAAAGCAATATCCTTATTTTACACAAAAATAATAGCGAAATGATTTATTTTTAATTTTACTGCTTAATTTTTTTACATAATACTAGCGACTCACCCTCGCTTCGCTCAGGTTTGTCCCTAGTTTTGACGCTTAATACGGAATAGTTTTTTTTTTTCAATTTTTTTTCGTGGATTCTTCCTATGTTTTAATAGTTATTCTGCTATTCGGGGTGAAGAAAAATCTAACAAAACAATATCATAAAAATCGGTCTACCAGTTCTCGAGTTATACCTACGTGTTGTAACAAACCCGACTTTGTTTTATATACGAATATTCGTATAAATTTGCAAGACCAACGTATCATATTTAAATTATAATAGGCTACTTATCAATTTTCTTTGAATAATCATAACACAGCAAGTTCAGGAATCTTATATGTGTTAAATGTGCCGAAAACTAAGCTCCAAATATTCTTGCTAAATTGTTTAAACTTGAGAACTTTACCCACATATTATACGTACAGTATAGAATTAAATTCTGTATCGATATTTGAATGTATTTTCTATAAGAAAATCTATTATACCCTATCATAATTTTTTGTTTATTTAAAAAAACATAAAAAAAACGTTTTTTACAAACTAAGAAAATAACGCTTTTGATCTAGTGCAATGTATGAGACTTGTCAAAGAAGTCTAGTGAGCCTAAACTGGAAGGTTTTTCAAGTAACCCACTATCCACCGCTTGACTCTTCCTGACTTTAAAATAACTTCAAATGTGACTATTCTAATTTCCACATATTGAAGGTGGATTTTTCTTGAAACTTACTTTGGTGGTTCCATAACCTACATATATGAAAAAAAGAACCAAGTTACCCTCTAATGAGTATATATTATTATTTATTATAACCTGGTTTTTTATTAAGTGTTTTAACAAAAACCCTTTTAAGTAGCTAATCAACAGCCTTTATTCAATCATTTTTATTTTTTATTTGCGTTTATCACTAGGTTACCCAATAACTAATAGCTTATCCTTTATACATATAATGTGACCTATTATCTCGGTCTTTAAAATTATTTACAAAAAATAGATACATACCGTAATATCGTCTAACGTAACGGAGATTTTAAGACTATTTCCGCTGCAAATTTTGCTGCAAAGTAGTCCAAAAAACAGATTTCATTCTATACCTTATGGTATAAAAAATGAAATCTGTCTTTTCATCACTCCTTAAAAAGAAGTTTCGGATTAATCTAATTGATTGATTACTAAACGATGTGGTAACCCTTTCGATAAGATTAATTCTACAGTATCATTACAAATGATCAACACATTTAGTAGAAGGTGGATTACACAATTAAAAGGTGACAAGTTCATTTTCTTAGGCTTAAACTCTTAACCAGGATTTTACGGTCACGAAAAATAATATTTAAAACCAGTTCACAATTATTGAAGAAAGTATTGCGTAACCTATAAATAAATATATCCATAAATGAACATATCCTAATAATTGAGTACTTGCTTTATTTGAAGTCGATCAAAAATCGGCATCCAACATTATCTTATTAATATTATAAATGTGAAAAGTTTAGATGGATGTTTGGATGTTTGTTACTTAATCACACCAAAACGGCTGAACGAGTCTGGATGAAATTTGCCATAGAGATAGATAATATATGTATTCTATTATAATATATGAATATAGATTATATAGTCTGGAATAACACATAGGCTACATTTTATCCCGGAAAAATGTACGGTTCCCGTGGGATAGATTTGTTTTTGTTTTTCTAGAACCCGATCGAAGCGAGGGTGAGTCGCTAGTTTTTTATAGTTAGTTACAAGTGAAGCTTATTTAGCATGTTAAAATGATCTTTAAAGCGTTGAATAACTATCAATTCAAAAATTAACTAAATAGGATCCCTATAAGATAAAATAAAAACTTAGAAAAAACCGACATCCAGGCACTAAAATGTAAAAAATAACTAAAAGGGGGATTTCTTTTACAATAGATATCTAATCAGATATTTTCGAAGTCGGTGCCAGCCAATGCAAGCAAATCTAATACATATATTTAAAATATCATCGGCTGTACGAGGGTAAAATAGGGGATGAAAGTTTGTATGAAACTACCTTTTTAGAAATTTTGTAGTTTTAGCGCGAGCGAAGCCGCGGGTTCTGCTAGTATTATATAAATTAGTTAGAAAATATCGTGATAAGTCTCGTTTAATCAATACAAAATATAAATATATATCTCTCTGCGATAGTTTACTTTCCAATTGTTTCTGACCACAGGGGAGCCGAGCTGTGGTTTCTATTAGCACGTAATTGCAATGATAATATTGTGGCATATAGAAAGTGGTATGTTGAGTATGGTAGATGATCTTTCTATTAACCTTTATATCCTGCAAGGTAAAAAATGTAGATAAAGTCTCTAAAGTGGTAATTACTTCTCATTATCAAAAGACAAAGGACTAATAAAAACTAATATTATAAATGGGTAAGTAACTCTGTATGTCTGTCTGTTACGTTTCACGCCTAAGCCACTGAACTAACTTTAGAGATAAATGAGACCTTGGGGAAAGACATAGGCTACTTTTTGTCACGAAAATTAAAAGGGAGTGAAATAGGGGTTAAAATTTTGTATGGGGGCCCAAACTACCTGAAGTACATTCACGATAACAATTTTTTTATCTATTTAAAACTTACCCTAGTTATTTATATTTTTAAATTTTAACTATTATACTTTGAATTCTTTTATTACGAGTTGACACTGTTGTAAAAAACATATAGTTTTATTTGAACTAATAATCACAATATTAATAATTCAAGTGTTATTTTATTTTAACCGTTAAATCCTTATAATGACTGCTATTTCATTATGCCACTAGAATTTGAGTTCTATATTTAATTTCATTTGCGGTTAGGTTGGACTGGGATTTTTGGACTACGTTGTTCCAACAAGTATGACAATTGACAAAACTAATATCATTTAAATACACAATGTTAAATTTCCACAATTTCGTTACTCAGACAATGCTTTGAGTAGAAATTGCGTGGAGGTTTTTTTTTATAATGTGAAATGTAGAGGGAAATGAAAATAATTTATTGAAAAACAAGAGTTTTTCAAATTTACATTAATCCGTTGTTGGGACATACTTTTAAGTAAATATATACTCGTACCTGTGGCAGGATGTCCCGATCTTCCATAGAAAATTCCTTAAAAAAAATCTCAGATTTACTTACGCGAATATTTGACATTTTAAATAAAACCATCTTTTCGGATTATTTTGCAGGTTTATTCCGACTCTTGGTTCCAAGGGAAATTTCTTAAAAAAAAATTAATAGTCTTATAATAACAAACCTTAAATTTTAATAATGGCAAAAATAGTGTGCATGTTTATGATTAAAATAAAAGAGTTTGAAAGTTTGGCTGTTATATTTTCTAATAAAATATGGTAGAATTAAAGGTTACAAAGGTAAGGTACGGTAAAAGGAGTAATTGCATGAGACACTTCTGTTCGTGTACTCTCTCGTTTTGATGATCAGAATTGGCCCCGTAATTCATGTTAAATAACACATTTAGATTTCTTTCTATCGAATTATTTGAACTTAAAGTCTTTGTTAACAAGCCAACAACATTGAAGGAAGCCAACGGCGTATCAAAGAAATTCGGCCACATTTATGCGAAATTACGAAATATTATCGAAATGATGGAAAATTTTCCGAGCAATGCTTTGCCCTTTGCTGGATGTGTTATTCCATATCCTAGGTTATTTACTTTGTTTCAATTAAAAACTGAAAAATAAACTGTGATGTCTAATTAATTTAAACCTTGCTTGCATTTTGGGACATCCTATTGCTATTACCATTTCTTATTGAAGTCTCATATTTATCAGAATAAAATATAATCCATAGAATCAGAAAGTCATTCTTTCACTCATAAGAAGGCTCACTGAATTTCAGTTACAATCTAAGTTCCTCACTTTTGAATAGAGGAATATCAAAATTTCCACAGTCTATAATCAACTTTTTTACACACGTCATTTTAGCAAATCTATAAATCATAACAATTTATCCTTATGAGTCACTGCAGGTCCAAATAACCTATTTTTAGAATTAATATGAGTAGTATAAACAACTGCAAATTTAGTTAATATTTCTTGTATTTCAGGACAGGATTTTTGGCGATTAAGTACCTACTCATACGAGTAGAATTATAACAGCGTTTTAATTTAGCTATTCTAAATGAAATGGTAATCTTTCTCTATAGGTACATATATGAGTACGTATGGCTTTCCAAATTAACTCAATATTGCTGTAATATGTATTACAGCATATGTAATGCCAAATATTAAGTACGTTATTAAATATAAAATGGAGAAGGTCTTTAAAAAATAATCTCAGTAATATTTTATGAAAGCCATTACCGATGTAAACAGAATTATAATATAACACAACAAGTGTTTTAATTATCGTTTCCATAAAAAAATATTACAAAATCATGGTCCCATATATTTTTAAAATACTGTAAATATTAATTAAAAGGTGGCCATTTTACCTCCAATTTAGTTCTATTCTTTCTGTTTTAATTAGTAACTCAGAAGCAGTGGGACCCGTAATAGATGCGACACTGGGTTCGCAAATGTCGTGTAAAAGTTAAAAACCATGTGGTTTACGTATGCGCAAATAGTATGAAGAAATCACTAAAATATTTTTCAATTTTATTAATATGTATAATTAATAAATATGTTGTGACATTAAGACAGAGCACCATATAGTTCCATTGTAAGCTATGAGGCTTGTGTTATGGATACCAGATAGTTTGATACACTACACATATATAACTTTAAATACATACATACATACATAATATAAATATAAACACCCATGACTGGAGCACAAACATTCGTGCTCATCACACAAATGAATCCAGCGGTACTCGAACCCGCGACCGCTGCCACAGCAAGTAGGGCATTACCAACTGAGCTAAACGTGTCGTCAGATAAAATAGGACACGAATTGTCTAAGAATACCTAATGAAAAATATGTACATATTGAATCGTTATCCTTTTATGGTCACCCAATAAACGATTTTAGCAGCGACTGTAAAATTTAGAAGGCAGATATTTTCCCTTTATCCAAAGCCAACGCGACACCGTTATAATATATAATTGATAAATATTTACCGTATTATAATACAAGCTATTAAAACGATAAAAAAGCCGCTTTATATGATATAAGTAGCGAATTAATTTCATTTCAAAATGAATCACCAGGTAGGTACCTATCTAGATTTGGTACTCGCATGGACCAAATCATAACACATGATTCATTACTATTGCTTAGTAAGAACTAAGAAGTATAATTGTGATAATTATTTAGGCAAACAGCTGTAGATATGTATATCTAACAGCTATTTGCTTATTTGTTACATTGTTTAGATTTGCGACGAGAATCGGTCGTTGTCAAGATGTCGACTTAAAAGAAAATATTTTATACCAGAATTAAAAACTTATCATCTTACTAATCTTACTGATATTATAAATGTTAAAGTTTAGATGTTTGGATGGATGTTTGTTACTCACACACGCCAGAACGGCGAAACGGATCTCGATGTTTGGCACAGAGATAGATTATAGTTTGGAATAGCACTAGGTTACTTATCATCCCAGAAAAATGAATGGTTCCCGTGGGATAGATTTGTTTTGTTTTCCTAGAGGCGAAATAGTGAGCCGCTAAATTCACAATAAATATTTAGTTGTCCCACGAAGGGCAATAGGTAGTTAGCAACATTAATTAACAAACTGCGTAAATTTAAACATGGGACAGAGGATTACGAATTTAATCTCGATTTAAAATAATTATAAATGTGAGCTCATATTCGCTTTGAAGTCCGTAATTTAGTATTTTATCATCCGGAAAACGCGATTTATTAATATATGCAAGCTATGAATGCTCAATAGCACTTCCATGGTGTTCAGTTGATTGTGTCTACTACTCTAAATAATAAAGAAATTCCACCCGTACATATCCACTACTCGCCACTGGAAATACCATTAAGACAAGGTAAGACTTGCTTCTTCTATTCTCTTCCCATGGAATTCCTTCTTATCACCGAATATAAGAAACGAGCAAATCTACTTTTGACTCTTTAAAAAAGTAGAACATAAATTCTACCGTTAAAATAAAAAAGTTAAAATCCTGACTGTCGTCCTTCTGAATCCTGGAGAGAACATCTATGTTTTGGACATTGGTATTTTTCATACAAATAATCATTTGATGAGCCCTGATGATTATTATGCTGACAGTAGCTATCACGTGTCATTAGCATAAAATTATAAACAGCAACAGTACAATTTTCTTTAATAAGTAACAAACAAATAATTTATAGTTGTGCGTTGCGATGCCTCTTGAATCTCTTAAGGTCGCGTTTTTCTGTCTAACCAGTCTTTGGACTCTCTTATGTAGGTATCCATCTAGCAGCGAGCCCAACCAACTTTTATAATTGTGCAGATTAGTATAAGTTACTAGCTGTGCCCCGCGGTTTCACTCGCGATTTTGATTATAATATCTATCTGTTTCATATAGCTATCCTCTACAGTCTACACGATGAGTATTTGGCCAAAATTTCTGAGCTTGCTTTAAGCTTTACTTTAAGATATTATAAACATCAGTTGAACAATAATGTATGGAGGTCTGGTCGATTCGTTGACATTTATTATTACTGCTCCGCCTTGTGGGTAGTAGTAATAGCACGATGATAGAAGCCTATAAGCCTTCCTCAATAAACGGGCTATCTAATGCAAAAATAATTTTTCAAATCGGTTTAGTAGTTCCTGAGATTAGCGCGTTCAAACAAACAAACTCTGTAATATTATTCTCTTTAAAAACTTTTGTATAGATAACTAAAAAAATTTTTATTAATTTAATATTGTCTCCTAAAAATAAAGCAAGAAGCAACATTAAGCGTTTCTTGCTTCTTTATGCCAAAACACCCTAACGAAATCTAACGGCTATCCTAGCATAAAACAGGTTTTTATCACGGAGCTACCACGCGACCAAAGCCGTGGGTACTCGTCTAGTATATCAAACGGCCATAATTCTATTTTTTTTACCGAGAGATATTCTAGAACTATTTTACTACTAATACGTTTTAATTATTTTATTTTGCTATGTGGCGCTTTGACTAATTTTAAACACTAAATAGTGCTTAACATTTGAGTTAGAACAAGTACCGAACAAATATTATAAATCAGCCTTTTTACAACCCCTACTGGGCTTATATCTCACTTAAATCTTAATGGTATAAACTATAAAGCTATCTTTTGAAAACTATTTCAGAAAATGAATTTCACGCACGCATATCTCTGCGGTAAGAGTACTGGCGTTTAAAATTTTAATACGCTTTACTGGGTTTTTAAAGCCAGCGTGTTCAAAATAGGCTTCCAAATGTAAACGCTGTGCCTACATATAGGACAGAGTTCAAAGTTAAACCGGATTTCCGTCTCAACACATAGACGAAATATTTTTTTCGTCAGCGCCATCTAGCAAGTTATTATAATAATCATATCCCCGGTTGTCCCTCCTAGGTCTTCCAGTCACATTTAATACTGGTGCCAGTATAATAAAATAGATGGCGCCACTTTTAAATAATTAAGATTCATAGGAAAAAATATTTTTTTATTTAATTTTGAGTTATAATAAGAATTATATTATAATATATTAAAGGAGTTGTTAAACAAGATAATTTTTTACAATACGATGAAGTACGTTATCTGCCTTTACACGAGTTTTACTTGCATTTGGCCAATTTGTCAACCTATATTTGAGAATATATGTAACATATTATGTCTCGATATATAGATAATTCTTCGTTTGAAAAAGAACAGTTACTATATGTATAATAATTTATTTATTTAAAAATAAAAATCAGTCAAGTGCGAGTCGAATTCGCACAAAAAGAGTTCCATACCATCGTACATGCACTTTGAGAATCTCTTTGACGTCTAAAGACTGAAAACAACAATACCAATTTAAAACCGTAGGAGTAGATTTTTAGTATAGTATTTTAATCGAATGCATAGGCTTACTTTTTATTCATGCAGGACGCAGGTTCATGAAGTCATCCCCCTATATCTATAAATATATAAATCTATATATCTATAAATCTGCTGAGGATATCTATCTATACGTTTTCATAATACTTAAAATAAAACAGTTTTTTTACCGGTGGTAGGACTGTGTCAAGCCTGAGGAGTCCGACTGGATGGGTGGGTATCACCCCCTTATCTATTTCTCCCGCCAAGCAACACTCATTACATTGTTGTGTTCCGGTTTGAAGGATAAGGTAGCCAGCGCAATTACAGGCAAGAGGCATATCATCTTAGTCCTCACAGTGACAACTCACCTGCGGTTCTGCATTTTTGTTACATAAAACCTAAGTGCATGAACCGTAGGTGTTATGGGAGACAGGTACCGCTTTCCATCAGGTGGGCTGTCTGCTCGTTTGTCACTAAATACCATAAAAAAAACTTATGTAAACACTACTAGCCACATGTTATGGTGACATCAAATCAAAGTGGTAAACTTCCACGACATAATATCACAATCAACAACTTTGTTTCCTTTCAACTATAATATAGTTCTGATAAGAATTGATGAAACTGTTCTATTATATTAAATACAAAATATATTTATTCATTTCTAGCTGATGCTATTTTAATATGTCATTTATCTATATATCTATAAAAAAAATTTTAGGACATTAACACACACCACCATCTAGTTCCATGGTAAGCTATGAGGCTTGTCACTATACATATATAACTTTAAATACATACATATTATAAATATAAACACCCATGACTGGAGTACAAACATTCGTGCTCATCACACATATGAATGTCCCCAGCGGGACTCGAACCCGCGACCACTGGCACAGCAAGTAGGGTAACCTAAGAATTTGGGTTTTGATCACCTGAACGCGGGCGGAGCCGCGGGCAATGCTAGTATATCTATAAATATAATAAAATTCTAACTGAGTCGAAAATATACATTAAATATCTTTTGGAAAATCTTATTGAAATAGTCACTATTATCGATACAGATGCAGAATTTATAGTTTTTAGAATTTTTGTCTGTCTTTCTGTCTGTTACCGCATCACAGAAAAACCACTGGAGGGATTTCGATGAAATTTGGTATGATAATAGCTGATTATCCGGGCCAACATATAGGATACTCTTTACTACGGGGAAATATCTCATCTCTGAGATATCTATTCCATCACTTTTATTAACCGACTTCAAAAAAAGGATGTTATCAATTCGACACGTATGTAATGTATGTGATATTATTGGAACTACAAAATATTCACATCATAATGATAATGTATTAGTGCTTCCAAAAACATATATACAAAATTTTATTATTGACTATATTATGTATTTAATATAACGCCCTTTTGCTCCATCCGCGAAAATGGAGAATGAGCAAATGTTCCCATACTCGAATGCAAAATTCAGGAAGTTGACTAGCAGCGAGTTACAGTTAGTGGATAGCACGAAAACTTTTTCTATGTAAAATATTTGTACGTAACAATATTAAAAACAATCTCCACTAATATTATGAAGAGGAAAGATATGTATGTTTGTAACGAATAAACTCAAAAACTACTGGACCGATTTAGATGAAGTTTAGTTAGAAGATAGTTTGAGACAATGGAAAAGGCATAGTATTTTTTTTTATTCCGCAAATAGGGACAAACTCGAGCGCAGCGAATATCAGTCGCTAGTCGGAGAATAATTTTATAAGATATGCTGTTTTGTACACACGAATATTTATTTTCATTTTATTGATATTTTTGTTGATCCATCAACCAAGAAGTGTATTCGTGCTAGTGTTTCGTTATTTTTTTCGCATATTATTATCTTTTCCGTATATATATTACTAGCGACTCACCCTCGCTTCGCTCGGATTCGTCCCTAGCTTGGTTCCCCATACAAACTTTCATCCCCATTTTCACCCCCTTAAGGGATGATTTCCGAGATAAAAAGTATCCTATGTCCTTCCCAGGGTCTCAAACTATCTTCTTACCAAATTTCATCTAAATCGGTTCAGTAGATCCAGAGATTACCCCATACAACATCACAAACGCACAAACTCACAAACTTTATCTCTTTATAATATTAGTATAGATAAATGCTATGCGAATTATTCGTTCAGATTTTGATTAGAAGTTCTGTAAGTTAAATTAAGAATTTGATTCCGCCAGTTATATTGTCAACAATATTTTTATTTTTAAAATGTTTTTTTAATTTTTATTTTTAAATTGTATGTACCTATAGTTATGTGTTCCTAACACATAACTATAGGTACATACAATTTGCGTATAACTGGTTTTCTTGCGTAACTCACTTCGCAGAATGTAGCTAATTAAAAGTGGCTCAGAGATCATTACCAATTGTCTCTAATGATCTTTTTAATCTACCCAATTGTTCAACATTTGTGGAATTCAGTTTAAGCTTGAATAAGGCGTTCCTATACTATGTGTTTAATTTTTAATTATATGAAAGAAAATATAATTTAATTTAATAGTAAATAAAATAATCTATACATATAATAAAATTGTAACTAAGCCGAATCTGTACATTAAATATTTTTTGGAAAATCTTATTGAAATAAACATAATTATCGATACAGAGGCCGAATCTATAGTTTTTAGAATTTTTGTCTGTCCGTCTGTCTGTCTGTTACCGCATCACAGAAAAACCACTAATTTTTTTAGAATTTTTGTCTGCAGTCTGTCTGTCTGTTACCGCATCACAGAAAAACCACTGAAGGGATTTTGATGAAATTTGGTATGGTGATAGCTGGTTATTCGGGTTAACATATAGGACTTTTTACCGCAAAAACTGCATTGTAAGAGTATACTAACATGTTAAATCTAAGAATATGGTTTATGATCATCTGAACGCGGACGGAGCCGCGGCCAATGCTAGTCTAAAATAAAAGTAGCCTAAGTTAATTAGTTTCTGCAAAACGAGATTAATCCACAGTGGTTTGAATAAAAAAATGATTATTCCACTAGAGCGCATAACAAAACTTCGTTATTTCAATCAGCCCCGTCAAAACTAGATTATTCCATTTCAAATTTTGGATTTATTCAAAACATATTATTGTTAAATTTTTGAATCCTGTACAAAGAAATGGCTATTGTTATCGTCTACAAGAATGCATCAAAATTTCGGGTTAAAAACATAGCTGCATACCTACAAAACTATTTTCTCAGATTGTGAAAAAAAACACAAAAAGTGGAATAGTCAAGTATTGAAAAGAACCTCCTCAATTATTCTTTATGACTGATACGCCACCTGTTGTACATTGATGAGATCAGATCAGATGAGATTAGTACCTAGTCCTACTCTGGATATTTTCGTCAGCAAGAGTACGACATTTTACTCATTTCATCACAATTGCATTAATAGTTTAGGAATACATGTAACACAAGCAAACAGAAAACCATATATTATATTGTTTATTACATAAGTTAATTTAAAAAAAACCTTAAGTATTACAAAAAATAAATACTTACACAATATGTAATTAAAAATGTTGAGAGTGATTCTGTAGATTGCACTCTATCAGCTATTGAATAAAGCTTACAACTTAAAATCTTTTCATGTTCAAGTTGCTAAGAAGGGCCTTGAGTTGACCTTAACTGAGCTGCACAGGCACACTGCCTATATCAAAGTCAGTTTTAGACATATTCTAAACAGTAACAGTTATACTAGCTATTTGCAACAAAACAAATATATTACGTATATGTTTTTATGATTTTTCTTTAAAATATTATTTATTTTTGACATGACAGGAGTTTGCAATATTTTAATTATCATAGTTCATAATTGTTACATTTTTTTTTAATTATTCTTACTATAATATATTTTTAATAGGCGCGATATTTGATTACCAAAATAGTATTAGATTTGTTGGTTAAAAATTTTCCACAAAATTCTAATTTTAGGTCAAAGGAAAAAAATATATTTCAATTACTATATTAAATCTCCAATTTCCCTTGATCAATGGTTGACTGACAATAAGCATATTATGCCATATCAGATTGATGAATGCTATATCAACAAATAGAAATGCGTGTGAAGCAGGAAACTGGCTTTTTCAATAGTTTATGGGTATAGATAAGTTACGCCTGCATAAGTTTTTGTTACACAAACAAATATAACTGTAACTGTTCATAGAAATACAACATATTTTATTTACCTTACTGTGAAAATTGACATATTTTATTCATATTGGTAATAAATATGTATAAATTACGATTATTATATTTATTTATATTTCAAGGAAACAACTTAATTCTAAAAAAAAAGTTGTTAAATGTTTTAACTTAATTTATTTAGTAAATAAAGTAAAATTAGTAAATATATAAAGTTAAATTTCATTTCATATAGTACAGTAGCTATAAAAAGGTATTGTATCTATACTAATATTATAAAGAGTATGTGAGTTTGTGACTTTGTAGGGGGTAAGGCCTACTGAGCCGATTTAGATGAAATTTAGTAAGAAAATAGTTTGAGACCCTGGGAAGGACATAGGATACTTTTTATCCCGAAAATCATCCCTAAAGGGGGTGAAAATGGAGATGAAAGTTTGTATGGGGAATCAGCCAGAGACAAACCCAAGCCAAGCGAGGGTGAGTCGCTAGTGTAATGTACAATTTAATTTTCATGTTACCAATCAATGTTTTTTCAAGCCAAAAAGTTAATAATTATCTAATAATTGCTTTAATGCAAAGCATAACATTAGGTGGAGTTTTTATTAATGTTGGTAATATAGAAAATAATAATCTCGTAACAAGAATTACATAATTTTAAAAAATAAAGTAATATTTGGAATAATCACTTCCCCAAGCAATATACTATTTTTTTTATAAAACTAAAAAATGATGGTGAAATTATTTTTTTCAAAGTAAAATTATTGCAATAATAAAAGATTTAAAAACATTATTGAGAATCCTATAAAAATCATAATTATGACTTACTTAATAATGCACACAGTTAGTTGATACTGAAATTAACAGCAATATTTTTTTTTTAACATTACAAAATTTTAGTTTACATATGAAAAACTACCATAAAAGTACCGTTAATAATTTTATGTATCATTATGAATTAAAAACCCCTTTTCAACACAACTTATGAATAAATGTAGAAATGAAAAGTACATGAGATGTTGTTTTTTTGTAAAAATACAAATCTTTATATGTATTTAATTCCAGAAACTTAATATAAGTTTTTGTTTACTATAAAGACAAGAAATATATAATATTTACAATGATATATTAGAAATATCTAACATCAAATTTAATAACATAACCACACAAAATGTTTTGTTCTTAATGCCTTAAAAACAGGCATTATGTGAAAAGTATTGTAGGATATATACATAATTATACATAAAAAGAGAATGATTTTTTTCGCTAAATTGAAAAAGTAGGTTATTGCAATATTGGTCTTATAAAATATAGTTTAGTTTTTTATTACAACAAAATAACTCACCTTTATTTAGTTTGTGCCTTTTGCGTTATAAAATGATAGCTACAATTTACGGTAGTAATTGTAATCACAGAAATGAGTATCAATTTCACTTTATCTAAAATATATATGCACTGTTCACTGTTATTCCTACTGTTTTTTTATTAGGTCACCGACACAACACATGTACAACAATTTTTGTTTTATTCTTGAAATATCCTTAAACACTGTCGTATTTTTAGAGTAGTTTTCTTTATGAGTTACACTTCCACACAGATTTATTGCAGATTTCTGAATTTTATAAATCAAAACACTAGATGACAATTTTGACAGTAAGTCAGCACCTCTCATTAATTGCAGAAAATGTATAATATTATATTAAATATTTTATTATATAGCCATAAATATTTTTAAAGTTCGTAGAAGTGATTAATGTTGTTATTTTAAATTAAAATATTATTATATTTTGAAAAATTTATTCCGCGGAAACAGATAACATAATACTAAATGTCATTTTTTGAAATCACTGCACAGACGAGCAAAATTTTTTGGTGATTTTATGACTTGAAAAGTCTTCTAAATTATAATAGAAGTTATGGAAGATTCTAAACTTAAGATTTATTAAAATAAGTTAGTGGTAATCACAACATCACTGCAAAAGCGTCGACAGTTGACTGCATGTATGAGTAATAAAAGTTGACTGTCTGAAATCATTGAAATCGACAGTGGATAACTAGCATAAACCTAATATGGAACATATTATGTATATCTTTTTGTTGCTAACAAAAATAAGTAATTATATTACTTAAAAAATACTTTAAAACCAATTTGAATATGGATTATAGCATTTTAATAATAAATATGTTAAAAAACTTCACAGATTATTTCTTACTAATCGAAAATTCAATCGCTTTGTTCCAGTTATGTTTTAACAGATTACAGAAATATAAAACACGGTAATATTACATATTACATTACCGTGTATAAAATCTCGAGTAGTATTTACATTATTGTTATCAACATTACACAGGTAAATGTTAAATGAGCATGAATTTGTAGTTTACTTTGTATTGTTACATAAATAAAAAAATGATAAAAATAATTTAACAAACTTTTTACTTTAAATAAATGCATTACTAAGAAAGTTAGTTGTTTTATGTTAATCTTTATTATTTACTAGCAGAACCCGCGGCTTCGCTTGCGCTAAAACTACAAAAAATAATTTAAATACGTAGCTTTCATAAAAACTATCATCCCCTATTTTACCCCCCTATGGGATGAATTTAGAAAAATGCTAAAACTCGTATTTATTTAAATGTATTGAGGAACCAAGTTTCAAGTAATTCTGATCATAAATATTTCTTAACAAGTTTTTCTGTGGGAATGAGATAATCTCCCACGGTAAAAAGTAGGCTCTGTCTCTCTAGCCCTCCAACTATCTCCACACAAAAAATCACGCCAATCCGTCACCCTGTTTCGACGTAAAAGAAGGACAAACAAACAAAAAAACAAACACACTTTCACGTTTATAATATAAAAAAAAAGTATGGATATGGATAAACGTACATTATTTAACTCTCGAGTTGTGTAAGATACAATAAGTATACATTGAAAATTAGTCTGGACTGTATGGTAGGACCCAATAGATGGCGTTGCAGCCTAGATTTTAGAAGTCTTGTATATATGAGCTAAAACGACTAATAGGTACTCTCAATAAAGTACTACAAAAGTAAAAAGAACTAAACAAGTACAACTATTATAAATGTGAATATATGTATGTTTGTTACTTTTTCTCGTTGAAATGGTTTTCGATAAAATTTAGTTGATACACAGATAGACCATGATTTGGAATAGCACATATTGCACCTAGGGATGCACCCGAGTAAAACGAGCGTAAGTATACTATATTGGTAGGTTTTGGTAAAAGAAGATGTAGACCCTATAGATAGCGTTATTACTTTTATATTTTGACAAGAGAAGTCTAAACAAACGAAAAACGTCTGCTTTAACACCTCCCGGTAAATTTCTAAGAAATTAATTAAAATTCTAGGAAATCTAAATTGACACGCCAGCGTATCCGCGTTCGTGGTGGGGTTAAGCTGTTATCTTATATCTTAATATATATAATTCTTCTGTACGTGTGTTTGTTAACCTACTCCTCCTAAAGGACTGAACCGATTTGGATAAAATTTTGTGTGTATATTTCAATGGGCTCCTGGATGGTTTGAAAATACAAATGAACAAGGTATGTAGGTGGCGCTGCAGTCGGTGTGTCACTAAATTTTCATAAAAGACTCCATTTTCCGAGCATTAAATACATTTAAATTGTTGATTAAATAAAATAATAATCGATGTGTGTATGTATGTTTCCTATGGACTCCAAAATAGCTAGAGCGATTTTGATGAAATTTTCAGGTAGATAATCTTCAGATTAGCCCAGCGGGTGGTCCTGTGAATTTCGTTAGAGAACGGAAGTTTAGACGCGGGCGAAGCCGCGGGTACTGCTAGTATGTATATGTTATGCATGTATCTTAGTAGTTTTTTTAACAAGGAAGCAAATGTTAACAGGGAAAGACGTGTTACTACGAGTATTGGTGATTGAGTAAGCCGCAGCTTTGTGTTAAAGTGAAGAAGTAAAACAGCGCATTTCCCAGTTTCCAACGCAGTGTTAGTGGTACCTAACTAAAACTACGAAGCCTACCACCATGACAATAATTATGAAATTATATTTTATTCAGTAATACATAACATAGGTAAATGTGTAATGTGATGGTACAGCGCTCTTGGTTTTTGGCTAGCTTTTGTGTCATCTTGGTGGTTACCCGTTGTCCAAAATTTATGTATCTATTTATTATTATATACAAAGAGCTGTGAAAATAATACATACTTATAAGCTATTTAGAACATTTAAATATACTATTGTGTTATGATCATCATTATGCTGTCACAGTGTTTAAATTACCGCTACTTTACTAGTTTTTCATAAACATCCGACATTATAAGTTATAGTGCAAAGAATGAGTTCTTTTATCAGGGCCTTTTTTAATATAAACTCAATTTACGTATTATTAAATTTTAGAAAAAAATATATTTCAAGCCGTAATTTGGCCTTGTGCACTAAAAAAAAACTACCCCACAGTTTTATTTAATACACGGGCCGATAATCAAATAGAAAATGTTATTGAAATAGTCATTATTATCGATACAGAGGCCGAATGTATAGTTTTTAGAATTTTTGTCTGTCTGTTTGACTGGCATCACGAGAAAACCACAGAATAGATTTTGATGAAATTTGGTATGATGATATCTGGTTATCCGGGTCAACGTATAGGATACTTTTTACTGCGGGAAAATATCTCATCTCTGAGAAATCTATACTAAACGTTAAAATATAACTAGGGACGAACCCGAGCGGAGCGAGGTTGAGTCGCTAGTATCTCTTATAAGGTTTGCTATTTTATCAAACTCTGAAAATGCATATCAGTGCACATATGTGTGCAATCTGCCGAATATAGCATTAGTATCTTCGAAATATACCGAAAGCTAGATTGAGTGAGATTGGCAGCTGTGACCTAAAATTTTTCTGGTTCAATTTGCCAAAAACTTTTTTACATGGGTACTGTCTTTTTGAGTGTAATCGAATATTTTTGTAAAATTTCAAGTGATTCATAGGGATCCGGTTTGAGGAACTCCAGTCAAGTTATACCTACTTATTATTCTAGCCATTTTATTAGTCTCGCTTAGCTTGCAAAAGTTAAAAATATTACAAGACTTTAAAAGTTCATATTGCAATCGCGGTAAATTCCTAAATATATGTACATATTTTAGAGTGCCTAATGGCTAATTCATTGACCACTTTACGATGTTACTTTTGCGCGTGTTCGATGTCGATGACACAATGCTATTTTTGACTGGCCTAAAATACGTGTAGAGCAAGAGAACAATCTATCTTGCCTCAGTTAATGTTCTACGATTAAGAAACATCTGGTTAAATTAAGAAATAGATTTTATTCTATTTTTGAATGTTTAAACGTATTATATGCAGATATATTATTATTATTTTTATGTTTCAAATTTATATTATGTATTATATATTTTTAATGTTTCAAATTTATTGAACTACAGGTTGTATAAAAAATAAATTAGTATGTATGATAACTTTCTTTTAATAACAATTATTTCTAATTAAATAAAAGTGACACTAAACATTAAATAAAAAAAAAATATTGCAATATACAAAAATATATTTAGAAATTTTAAAGAATTTTGGTCGTTACGATTGAATTTAATACATAATTCAATATGGCACGTTCTGTCTTATGACAAAGTAGCATTGCCCGCGGCTCCGCCCGCGTCCAGATGACCAAAAACCAAACTCTTAGGTTTTACATATTAGTATACTCTTACAATGCAGTTTTTGTATTTTTTCTCAGAAATGAGATATTTTCCGGCGGTAAAAAGTATCCTATATGTTGATCCGGATAACCAGCTATCATCATACCAAATTTCATCAAAATCTGTCCAGTGGTTTTCTCGTGATGCGGTAACAGACAGACAGACAGACAGATAGACAAAAATTCTAAAAACTATAGATTCGGACTCTGTATCAATAATAATGTCTATTTCAATTAGTTTTTACAAAAAATATTTAATGCACAGATTCGACTTAGTTACAATTTTATTATATGTATAGATTAACTGTTCACATAATACTTTCTTAGATTTACGCGAATATTTGACATTTTAAACAAAACTCTTTTCTCTCTGGGTCTCTCCCGTGATAATGAATGCTGTAAAGCATTCGAAACGTCGGGAACCAAAAATCCAAATATATTCGCGAAAAAATCCGAAAAGATAGTTTTATTTAAAAAAAACTGTTTTTATAAAAGACTAATATCACATAATTACACTTTACGTATTTGTTATAATAATAACTACCTCCTAGTACGTCATTGTATTTTTAGTACATAAATCAATCACTTAAAAACTAACATATATTGATTTCATATGCTTTGTACATTATACAAATGTAATTTATAAAAATGTTTACACAGCACCATCTAGTTCCATAGTAAGCTACGAGGCCTGTGTTATAGATACCAGATAGTTGATACACTACACATATATAACTTTAAACACATATATATTATAAATATAAAGACCCATGAGTCAAACTGAGTAGAAACATTCGTGCTCATCACACAATCGAATGCCCCCAGCCTGACGCTAGCACAGCAAGTAGGGTCACTACATCTGCGCCAAACGTGTCGTCAGATAGTTTAACTAATCCTTTATGATTTCCATAGGTTTGACCTGTAACTTCTTAGCGAGTGCCGCGCTAGATTCCAACTGCTGCTTTACGTATGATACGGTTCCTCTTAAGTCAGTGATGTGTGCTGCATTCTTTTCTTTATCTCCCGGAGCCAATACTGGGAGTTTTTTGTCTGTCTGTAACGCAAAATAAGTTAGATAAAAGAGAAAGATATAATATTTATCATTTTTTTAATAAAATTATACATGTAAATATGTTAAGTCGTGTTTAGTAATATTTATAAGCAACATTTTTACATAAAAAATATGCCCTTGGTTAATTTCGGCCACGACGGCCAATTTCACTGACATTAGACATCTGCGCAAAAGATTATTCTAGCTCTCACATTCACGATAACAATTCGACACTCACGCTGTGAATTTAAAACAGGTCCAACGTCTTTACGTACTTTCCAAGGCACGGAGGCGTAAATCCAACTTCTCAACTCAGGACTGCTACTGATAATTTCTTATCAGAAAAACTCAATAACTACATCTAAAACATTTCTAGTTATTTATACTCACTGGCTGTAACTCTCTCCAATGTTGTATACAATCAGTAAGACGGTCACCAAAACCAGGTGCGAAGTTTTCAGGATCCACTGCTACAAAGCAATGACCTAAATTTGCAGGGCCGCCTTCTCCACTATGAGACCACGAACGAATGTGGTGACCGTAGTTGGACCCTGAAAAGAAATTAAATTATTTTTAATTCAACGATATTTATAATAAATGTAATATTAGAAATATAAGAAATAATTAATAAGAATGCTGACCTAAAACTTCTATCCTATTTCCCAAATTCATAACTATTAAAGACCATAACATTAGTCATGTTATTTTGCCCAATATTATTAGATATTATTATAATCTGTTCATTAGTACAAGTAAAAGAAGAATGATTTTTCGCACTTATGTTTAAAATGTAGTTTGTAAATTTCCATATATTGCCTTTACCTTTTTTTATATATTTATAATTAGAACCTAATGAAATAAAATATTTAGGACATGAAATTTGGCAATTAATTTACCTGAGCTAATGCCACAAAATAGTTCTACCATTGCAGATAATCCAAATCCTTTATATCCAGAAGTTTCTTCTGCTCCACCCAGGGGCATTAAACACGATGTCTTAAAAGCCTGCAAAAAGATTTTATTTTTTTTTATCTTTTAATACTCTAAATAAATAGCGTACATAACATTTATTGTTCTTAATCCGTTACAGAATTTATTATATATTTTTTTCTTTAATAAGTCGTAGACTTGACCGAGTCAAATAAGATCATAATTTTAGTAAAAGGCTTGAATTTTTGGTACCAATCTAGTTTGAACTACATGTTTTGAAATTATGTACCTATTTATAAAATAGGCAAAGATAGAACAGTTCAGTACCATTTTCTCCTCTATGTGTTAACCGTTTTTTTTGTTTAGAAGCTTAGTGTTATCATTTAAAAAAATACATATTTTTTATATAGATAAATTCTATTCTTATATGTTATCCTCAAATTTTCAATAATGATTATTTATGGTCGAATTTAGACCACTAGACGAAAACCAGTCAAAATAAATAGACCAAATAAGTATGTAAATCATATTCTGATTTTAAAGCTCATTTGATTCATTTTTTATGAGGATCAAATCAGAAACAACATACCAAGCTCGCATCTTGTGTCTCCTTTCCGTCGGGGTCTTGCGCCCATCCTTTGGGTATCGTTTCACCTTTCCTCATTTGCATTTCTATCTGAAAGAATAAGAATCTCAAATGGTTGATAATAATATATATTTATAACGCAGTAAAATGTCCACCACACAGTATAATAAATACTTATTTGTTATAACTTATTAGTATGCTATTATTTATCTTATTTCATGTTTCTTTTTCCGAACATATAGCGCCATTCGAATGGGCTAAAATTGTGCATATTTAAGTTTTGGTAAGAACGAAATAATATACAGATCCACAGATTAAGGAGTCTACATGCACAGACCTCTTTTGACTATGCACCCAAAGGTCAAAAAAGTCAAAGGTTAAAGAGGTCATTGGAACGAGATAGGAATCTTGTTTGGATCTTACTAATATTACAAATGTTAATGGATCTAGATGAAATTTGGCATAGAGATAGATTACAGTCTGGAATAGTACATAGGCTTTTTATCCCCTAAAAATGTACGGTTTCCGTGGGATAGATTTGTTTTTGTTTTTCTAGAGACGAGCCAATAGTTTTCATATTATGTGTAAATAAATAAATACAATAATTTTGCTTATTACCGGTTATTATATGGGTATTAAATGAATGTCTATAGTAAAACAGGTGGTGAGTAATATTACCTTTCCAACAGCTACAGCGGTAGTTGCCATATCCAAATAAAATGTTTCTCCCTTTGATCCAGGTGCCACTACTGATATCGGATTCGTTCCTAATGCGGCCTGAAAAATATTTTAAAATATTTTTTTTAAGGTAATACTGGAATTAAGGCGTAATTTTAGTTTATTGTATACGTGTATATTAAGTTAAATAAATAAATTATTGTAACTTTAATGAACAATTTACAGAGGATCGAGTTCGACCTCAGCAGCGTCGATGGTCGATATTTTATTAACTAAGTAGTAAACTTAAAATAATGTTATTATATTACGCAGCTGCTTGCTTATTAATATTATCTGTGTATATTTAAGATGTCGTAAGATAGATATGGAGAGATAGATCAAGAGTGCTGTTATGAAAGTTAAAAAAAAATATATAAGTAGGTATACATTCGCAAATTAAATCTAGGCACTTTTAGGAGCTATGTTTTGTTACGAGTATGTTTAAATATTTGTATTGTTAGATAAGACTGGTGATATCACCGCACTTTCTCTTTACTCTAAGCTATATTCTAAAATTTGGGCTAATTACTACTAATAACTAAACCGTCTTAACCGACAGAGAAAAAGAATCATTGTATTTTATACAAATCTATACTAATATTATAAAGAGGTAAACTATGTGAGTTTGAGATATTGTGAGTTTGTGACGTTGTAGGGGGTAATCTCTGGCTCTACTGAACCAATTTAAACGAAATTTGGTAAGAAGATAGTTTGAGACTTTGGGAAGGACATAGGATACTTTTTATCCCGGAGATCATCTCTTAAGGGGGTGAAAATGGGGATGAAAGTTTGTATAGGGAAGCAAGCTAGGGACGAACCCCAGCGATGCGAGGGTAAGTCGCTAGTCTAAAATAAAAGAACTTACTTAAAGATCTCATCTCTACGATTTACATACAATAAGTATTATATACTCGTAAATAAAAAAAACCCAAGAATACAAAATTCTAACGATCAAAGTTCTAATTTGATGATTCGTGTACTCTATAGATTTAATGAATAAAATCATTAATTTAAAAATAAATTATTGCAGGACAGCGGTATTAGCCGGTAACAAAATATGTAATGTACCGAATGTATTGACGTGATCTATTTATTTTCCCCGTAGGTAATAAGTCGGTAATCAATACGTGTATTTATAATATTATTTATATTATTTATTCTTCTCACATTGAATCATATATTATAAGCTTAGGTTTTTTTTTTAAATAATTATCCTGTTTGTGTCATCGTAATTCTTACATATACAGGTATTTGTGTATTTTGTTTGGTGTTTTTATTAATTTATCTTATCTACTGTCGCAAACATTATTAATTATTTGGCGGATGCGAATTGTACTTGCTATGAACACGGTAATGTTATATGTAACATTACCGTGCTATGAACGAGGTTTTTTTCGTTATCTTGTCGCATTACACGATTTCATCTTTATTCTAGACCACCTTTGCCTATTGCAAGGATGTTATTGCTTTTGAATTAAGCCTATAATGTCTTTTTGATTAAGAAAATAATTATTAAAAAGTGCAAATATAGGTTGGAAATTTAAAGTAGTTGAAAAGCACGCCATTCAGACCAAATATGGCGTCAAAGAATTATAACATAACAGAGCGATTATTAGCTATTTTGTCGCTACAAA